>BQNB010006328.1:32896-98009 GCA_026074375.1 Tanacetum coccineum
GAAGAAATCCGTTTCAGTGCACTTATCCTTAGCGTTAGAAAAGAAGTCTTCTAACATGATGTTTTTCAAAATGTTTTTAAGAATTTCTCAATGACAATTTAAAATCTTTCAAAATTGTGTGTTCAACACTCCATAACTGAACATCCATTTCAGTGCACTTATCCTTAGCGTTAGAAGAGAAGTCTTCTAACATGATGTTTTTCAAAATGTTGAACACAATGTTTCAAGAATTTCTCAAAGACAATTCAAAATCTTTCAAAATTATGTGTTCAACACTATATCCCTCATAAAGTTTTACAAGACAATTCTTTTACATTTGGTGTCATTTTAAAAATGAGTCAATGTTTGAGGGGGAGTTTTTCAAAAAACAAAGTTTTAATGATTTTGGATACATCATAACATGACAATTTTTATGTATTCAGAACATTATCAAAAATCTCTTAATAACAAATCTGTAATAATAATGACTACTCAACATACTATATGTTATAAGATTATTTAGTGGTTGAGCACAATTTTTCAAGAATTCTTCCATTATAATTCATAATCTCTCAAAATTGTATGCTCAACAATGCTAACCCTCATTTTTATATTCATTTTACAACTTGGTATCATTGTTTTTTGTGTCAAACATATGTAAAATTGAGGGGGAGCAAGTTCATGTTCCATATAATTCATGAAAAGTTTAACAGTTTTCTCCACAGGATTTTCATGACAAATTTTAATCACATGGTATTTCAAAAATTAAGTGAATTAGTATTTAAAATAAGGGGAGAAACGTAATTAAAATGTGATCTAGAAAATAATAAGTGATCTAATCGACTCAAAGTGTTTTATACTCCTACCCACATGTGCAAAACATTTTCGATTATCGATACACGTGTGAACGAGGAGTTTTTCAAAAGAATGAAACTCTTAAAGTGTTAAACATTTTGATATTATATCAAACACTTTGATTGATTTTCAAGGTTTTATGGTTACGATCTTATACCCAACAACATCTTAATTCACGACGATTCTGAAGTCATAAGGTGGTTAGGTTAGGTATTAGTCCTATGATCCAACCAGAACCGGAGGGATCTACCCAACGACAATCCATAGTTAGAAATAGCAGTCCTTAGGTATGATTAGAGATAAATGAGAATAAGGGAATAATGCTGACTAAGAATGAGCCAACACTAGAGCAGTCACAACAAGGTGTTAGTAATGACGTCATGGTAAGCATTGAAGGGGTTGAAGAATGAAAAAGAAATGTATGGATAAAGGGTGAAAACAAAGCAGTCATCCCTACACCTTAGGCAGAAATCGGGTCAATACATAATCTATTGGTTTTCACAAAGATGAATTTTGATATTAAAGAATGACATCATGGACCCAGTGATGCAATACACAACCCTCCCCAGCCATTCAAGTTTCTCTTAACAGAAACTTGTCTCATTTTTCCGATTACTCAAACCAAAACGCACTAATCGAGTCTAGAGCCAAGAGATCCATTAAATAAATCTCATTAGGACACATTCCATTACTAACACTTGTTGAACACCAATAAGTTCACTAGCTGTTAACAAAAGTCCTACGCATTATCATTGTGATTGTGCCAGAACATCCGAGTGATACTTATGTACTCACAATGAAGATGGAAATCCTGCTTGAGCCAGCATCAAACAAGCTCTTGGTAGGTGACTTGCGAGATCCTATATGAATCAAACTTGTGTCAACTGGAAAGAAATGATGGTGCAATTCAATGTGAATCAAACTTTCCGAATGGAATTACGGCTAGACAAAAGATAGTAACTATCTGATTCACCGTCTTACCGTGTTGTCTCTTTGAGACTTCCGGTAAAGAAACTAGCAACATGGTAAATCTAATTACATTTGTGTTAGAAGACCCTACACTTTGAGCTGGAAACCCGGTCAAGGAGATTCTTTGAATCTACCTGATCACAGTACAATATGTATACGATAAACAGTCCTAACGGAACCGAAGGTTAATCTTAACCAAATCCGGACGAATGACAAGAGCCATATTCCGTCCACAACGCTTTATTGCGTAACTGATTTATTTTAGGTACCTAAAGATAAGATGTATGCCTCATTCCACTGGAGTCGGATTCCATTACCACATGCTCATCGCTCAAACACAAAGACATACTATAACATCAATTTCAAGAACATGAAAGCACAAGAATTAAAGACAAAGACTCCGCACAAACACTCTGATAAAAACAAGATCCTGCTTCAAAGATATCAAGTCTATCAAGGATATTGTTACAAGCATTCAAAGATGGAGCTAATATGAGCATGTCGGTCAAGACCACAAGATCGCAAGGTGGCAAAGACGATCAAGACGTAAGGATAAAGATTTAAAAGATCTCGACATACATAGGTAATAACACTAAAAAAAGACAAAGTCCAAAAGACAATGACAAAGGCTAAAGATCAAAGATCACAAAGCATGAAGGAACAAGCCTACAAAAACATTGACAGAGACAAAGATCATAAGAGCTTATCGTGCAAAAGCCAATCTCATTGATCTCACCTAAGGAGTTGTCCACAATGAACTCACTTCGAGGAGATTGTTAGCCTTAAATAATGAGTCGAACACGGAAGTTCGTTCATTTAGAATATTAAGTCTCGGTCATTTTAATATGTAACGTTAATATGGCATAATGGGATAAACGACTCATTTAATGTAATCTAATCGTCACGTATTCGAAAGCGTAAGCTCAAGTAAACCTAATCCACCTATAAATAAACTAAAGGCGTGAATGCCTTTTAGTTGGATAAGAATATAATTAAATTAATATATTAAATTATATTTATTATTAATATAATAAAAATTTTAATATTAAATTAAATTATTTATATTAATTTTATAATATTTTAATAATATATTATTTATAATAGAATTTATATATAAAATTAATTAGATATAGTATAAATAATAATTAAAATATATATATTATAATATTTATATAAATTATTTTATAATAATTATTTAATTATATTATATAATAATACTATTATTATAATTAAATATAATCTTAATAATTTTATAATCAAAAATTATATAATAATAATAATATAATATTTATATTTATTAATATTAATATAAATAATAATAAAAATGTTAAAATATTATATTTATTATTAAATAATTAATTATAATATAAGAAAATATATATAAGTATAGGATATAAATAAAATATATAAATAAAATAATATAAAGTAATTAAAATAATTAATATTTAAATTATTAATAAATTAAAAATATAATATATATAAAAAATAATATAAAAAAATAAATATATATATATTAAAATAATATAAATACTTAAAAATATATAATTTTATTATATAAAATATATATATCATAATAAAAATATAAATAAAGTAGAACTATTATAAAATATATATATAATAATTAGTTACATTAAATATAAATAATAAATATAATAATATTAAATAAATAAATATATAAAATAATAATAAAAAATAAATGTTAATAAATATATTTAATAATATAATTATAATAATTATAATATATATATATATATTAAATATTATTATTTAAATAATTAAATATATAATAAAATTATAATTCATAATAAATAAATAATTTAAAATAAGTTTATATTATAATATTATTAATAATATATAATAATAAAATATAAAAAAAAAAAAACAATAAAAAAAAAATATAAATAAATTTAAAAAATATTATGATATATAAAATTAATATTATATTATATAAATAAATAATATATATTATAATAATATTTAATAATATATAATAAAATATATTATAAATATATATTATATTGTATAGATTAAATATAATAAATATATTATAATTATAAAATATATAATATATTTTATAAAATAAAATTAATATAAAATAAATTATAAATATATTATAATATTATATATAATATATAAATAAATAATGAAATAATTATATATTGTGTGGAGTATAGTATTATAATTATATATTATAATATTAAGTATATAATATATATTAAGATAAATATATTATATAATAATTATAATATATATATATTTTATAAAGTTAATAATAAATATATATAATATTAAAAGTTATTTTAATTAATATAATATTAATATAAAATAATAAAGATTATAATAAATATAATATATAATTATAATTATATTAATATTATATATATAAATATAATTATATAATAAATAAGTAAAAATTTAATAATATTATAAATAAAATATAATATAATATATTAAATTTAAAATATAATATTAAAAATTAATATAAAAATATATATAAATATATTTATTTAATATATTATAATTATAAAATATTTTATAATTAAAAATATAAATATAATTTATAATAAAAGAAAAATTAATATTATTATAATATTATTATAAATTATAATTAAATATTGATATAATATATAAATATAAATAATAAATTTAATATATATTAATTTATAAATAACTTATATTAAATATATATATATAAATACATATAAGCTATTTTTATAAATAAATAATAACTTAAAATTTTAAATATAATATAATTATAAATATTAAAAAATTATATAAAATAATATATTATATAAATATAATTATAATAAAAATATAATATATAAATTATAATAATAATATATATTAATGATATATATAATTTTAATAATAAATATAAAAAAAATATAATTAATATATAAATTATAAATAAATATAAAGATTAAATATAATATAATTATAATTAATAAAGTAAATATTTAATTTAATTTATATAATATTATTAATTTTAGATATATAATATTTTATAATAAAAAATATAATATATATAATATTAATATTAATATAATTAAATATAATAAAATAATTAAATATTAATATTATATAATTATATATATTTAAATAATAAATAATAAAATTTTATAGAATATAAATTTATAAATTATAATAAATTTAAAAATAAAAAATCAATATTAAATAATTATATAATTATATAATTATAAACATTTAATAAAAAAATATATTAATTATTATAATTAATATTAAATAATAATATATTATAATAATAAAAATAATTTATAATTATATAATATAATATAAATATAAATTAAAATATAAATTTAATATTACTAATATTAAATAATAATAATATAATTTATATATTATATATAAATAAATATAATATAATATTTTAATAATATATATTATTATAATAAAATAAAATAAATTTTAATAATATAAATATTAAATAAATATATTAATATATATTATATATTAATAATAATTTTATTATAAATAATATATAAATAATAAATTAATAATATAATATATTAAATAATATATTATATAATTATTATTATATTAATTAGATATAAATATCATTTATATATATTATAATATATATATTAAATAATTTAAAAAAATAATAAAATAATAATTAATATAATAAATATTTATTTAAATAATATATAATAATAATTAATATATATAAATATATAGTTATATTATATATATATATATAAATTTTAATAATAAATATATTAAATATATATATTGTAAATATTTTATATAAAAACATTATTATATAAATATTTATATTATAAAATATTTATATATATAATATTTTAATAACAAAATTATATAATTAATTATATATAATAAAATAATATAATTATATATAATAAAATTATATAATGTATTTTATAATATATATATATTTAATAATATATATAAAAAATAATATATATATTATATATATAATTAAAGTTATATAAAATAAATAAAATAAGATAATAATTATATAATTAATAATAATATATATAATATATATTAATAAATATTAAATATATTAATTTTAATAATAATAAAGATATATATATTATATATATTTAAATAATATAATAATATAAAAAATATATATAATAATTATAATATAATAATATATTAATATATAATTATTATTTATATAATAATTATAATATATATTTATATAAATTAAAAATATAATATATGAATATCTATAATTTACTAAAAATATAAAATTTATAAAAATATATAATATATATAATATATATAAATATAATATATAATAAATATTTATATTAATAAAATATAATTAAATATAAAATAAAGAAATTATTTAATAATTTTAATAATAATAAATTATATAATTTAAAATATATCATAATATAATTTAAATATATATAAATAATATAAATATAAAATTAGAAATAATTAATAAAGTAATATATAATTATATTGATATATTATAATTATATTTAATATATAATAAATAATATATAATTATTATGTATTATAATTATAATATTAATAATATAATTAAAAATAAAAAAATAAATATAATTATAAATATATAAATAAAAATAATATATATAAATAAATATTATAAATAATTATAATAAAATATAAATAATAAAATATATTATATTAATATTAATATAATATTAATTATAATAATATAACTAATAAATAATATTATAAAATTAATAAATTATATAAAAAATAATATATATTATAAAAAAAATTATAATTTAAATTATATAATATATTTATAAATAATATATAATTAAAATAAATTAAATTAAATATATTATAATTAAAATAATATTAAATAAGTATAAATTAATAAATATTTACATATAAGTATATATAATATAATAAATATTAAAATAAAAATTATAATATTTTATTATATAAAGATTATATATTATTATATATAAATATGATATATAAAATATAATATATATATATATATTAATATTTTAATATAATATAAATTAAATAATTTAAAGTAATATATATAAATTAAAGTAATTTAATATAAATAATTAATATAATATTAAAATAATATATTAAAATAATATAAATAATAATTATTAATTTAATATAAAGAAATATTAATTTTTAAAATTTTAATAAAAAATATATAAAATTATAATATTATATTTTTAAACTAATAATATATATTATAATATAATATAAAATAATTATAAATAAATATAAAATTTATTTTATATAAAAAATTTTAAATATAAAGTAATATATATAATAATTTTAATAATTTAAAAATTATATTTAATATAATTATATAATAAATAGTAATATAATATAAAATTTAAAATATATAATATATATTTATAAAAAAATATAATATTACTAATATCATATAATTTAATATTAAATTTATAACGATAAAAATATATTAACTATATAATATTATAAATATTTATAAAATTATATAAAAATATATTATATATTTATTTAAATATAAATAATAATAAATATATAATATTAATTTATATATATATAATTATTTATATAAATTAAAAATTTATTATATAAATATATTAATTTTATAAATTAAAATTAAATTATTATTTTATATATAAATTTAATATAATATATAATAAATTAATAAATAATATAATAAATATAAAATTAAAATTATATATAATATTATAAAAAACAAATATAATAAGAATTATAATAAATAATATTAATAATATATAAAATATAAATATTAATATATAAATATCTTATAAAATATATTATTAATAATATAAAAAATATATATTATTAAAATTTATATTTTATATTTAATTAATAAATATATTATATATAAATATTATAATAAAAAATTAAATATAATATAATAATATTTAATATATAGATATAAAAAAATTAATATAATTATAAATAATAATAATTATAAATATATATATTATAAAATAAAATATAATATTATAATAATTATTAATAATATAATATATAATATATAAATATTATTTATATTAATAATATAATAATTATTATTAATTAATAAATAATATTATAATAATTATATTATTATAATATAAATAAATATTTTTAATAATATAAATAAAAAAATATAAATATAAAATAATAAATAAAATATTTATATATAATATTTATAATATAATAATAAAATATATATATAAATTTATTATAAGTAATAATATTATATAATATATATTTAATAATATTATATCATAAAAATAAATTAATATAATTATTTAATAATTAATATAAAAATAATTAAATATAATATAAATTATAAATAAAATAATTAATTCATATATATAATATATAATTATATTAATATATTTTAGTTAAATATATATATAATATTATATTATTATTTATTATATAATAATAAATTTATTTAATTGATATATATAATATTATATATTAATTAAATTAATTAATAAATAATTTATAAAATTAATATAATTATTTTATAAAAAAAAATATATTTTAAATTTATTATTAATTAAAAATAATATTTTATAAATATATATTATTAATAATTAATAATATAAAATATAATATAATATATTAAAAATATAATTATAATATTTATAATTATATATTTAAAATTATTATATTTTATTATTTTCTAATTAATATAAAATATAAAATTATAAATAATTAATATAAAAATAATCTTGATTATATATAATAAAAATATATTTAGTTATATATAATAATAATATATATAATAAAATAAATAATATATATAATAATATAAATAATCTATATATATAATATTATTAATATATATACATTATAATAATATATAATAATATGATAAAAAATTAATATAATTATATAATATATTAAATTAAATTAATAATCATAATTATAATATAAATATATAAATAATATAATTAATATATATTTATTATATTAATAATATGTTATAATTTAATAGATATAATAAAATATTGATATAAAAATATATATATAAAATTTTATAATTAATATTAATTAAAAATAATTTAAATAAAATAATAATTTAATAATTAATTATATAAAAAATTTATATAATATATAAATATAAATAAATAAATAATTAATTATACATATAATAATTTAAGTGATTATATAAACATAATATATATATAAATATTTTAAAACTATTTATACATATATATAAAAATATAATAGAATATTAATATAAAAAATTTTAGAATAATTTAAAATAATAAAAAATATGATTAAAAAATTTAATTTATCTTTATAATAAATATTAAATATAAATAAAATATATTATATAAATAATAATATTATAATAAATATATAATAAATAATAATAAATTATTAAATTATATATAATATATAATATTATTAAAAATACAAATAATATAAATTTTTTATATATTAATGAATTAATAATTTATAATATATAATATTAAGTTAAATAATATTATAATATATATATATATAATAATTAAATATAAAATAAAATTTATATAATAAAAATATATATAAAAAAATATAAAATAAAAAAATAATAAATATTTTATAATTAATAATAAAATAAATTAATTAAAGATATTAATATAATAATATTATATATTATTATATATAATATAAATATAATATATAAAATATTATATTAAAATAAAAATAAAATAATACTATATATAATTATGATAAAATTATATTAATTATAATATTATTAATATAAAAGTAATAAATATATAATAAAAAATATATAAATATATAATATATATAATATATTAAATAATATAAATATAAATTTATACATATTAATATAAATAATAATAATAATTATATTTATATTAATATTCATATAAAATAAAATTAAATTAATTTATAAATATAATTATATTTAATAAATTTAATAATTAGTATATTATAAATTAAATAAAATTTATAAATTATTATAACTATTAAAATTATAATATATATAATTATATATATATAAAATATTATTTATCAACATAATAAATTATTATAATATAGTTTATATATATTAATAAATATTATTATAGATATATAAATAATAATTATAAATAATATAATAAATACTAATTATAATATATAATAATAAAAATAATAAATAAAAAATAAATATATATTTCAATTTAATAATATTAAGATATTAGAAATAATATATTATAAATAATTTAACTAAAATTAAAATATAATAAAATCTTATATAAATCAAATTAAAATTTAATATATTTATATAAAAAAAAAAAAAATATAAATAATATATATATAAATATTATAAATTAAAATAAAAATTTAATAAATAATGAAATAATAAATACATAATAATAATAAATATAATAATATTTTTAAATAAATTAATATAAATAAATATAAAAATATTATATTCAATATAAATAATATATTAATGAAAATATTAATTAAATATCATAATATAAATAATAAATATATAATAATATCTATATAATATTAAAATATTATATAAAAAAATAATCAAATTATTAAAAATTATACAATAACTTAAATATAATAAATATTAATTATAATCAAAATTAAAATTAAAAATATAATATATAATATAAATATAAATAATTATAATTAATTAATAAACATAATATAACTAATATTATATATTAATTAAATATTATAAAAAAAAATGAAAAATAAATAAAAAATAATTATTAATATATTAATATATAAAAATAATATATTTTTGTATTAAATTAATAAGAATATTAATAAAATTATATATATATTAAAAAAAAATAAAATAATATATAAATAAAAAATAAAAATATAATATTAAATTGATAAATGATAAAATTAATATTAAATAATAATTTATATTTAAATTAATATATAAATAAATAATAAATATATATATTAATCTATAATAATTAAAAATATATAATAATAAATATTAATAAACAATAATATTAAAAAATAAAAAACTAATTTATTAATTTATAAATAATTATATATAATATAATATTATATTAAAATAAATAATAAATTCATTAAGATAATAATATATAATAAAAATAAAATTAAATATTAATAATATAATATATATAAATAAAAAAAATATATTATAATATTATTAAAAATTTTAATTAATAATAAATATTATAATTATAATAATAAATATTATATAAAGAAATTAAATAATAAAAAAAATATAAAATATAAAAATAATAAATAATATAAATATAAATAATATTATATAATAATTAAAATAAATATATTAATAATATATATTTTAAAATTTAATATAATATATATAATAATTAATATTATTTTTATATAATAAATATAAATATTTATATATATTAATAATTTATTTATATAAATTTATAAAAAATAAAATAAATAATAATATAAAAAAATATAAATATTATATAATAATTATTAATAATAATAAATAATATTATTATAATAATAATATAATATATAATATAAATAATAAAATATAAATAATAAATTTAATAAAATAAAATATTAAATAAAAATTTATTATTTAAATATATAATAATAAAATAATTATATATATAATAATATTTAATATAATATACAAGATATTAAATAAATTAAAGAACATAATATAAAACTAATATATTAGTAAATTATAAATATAATTATATATATAATTATAATTATATATAATTTTAAAATATATAATTAAGTAATTTAATAATATATATATAATAATATATATAAATTAAATATATATTTATATAACATAATAATTTATAATATATTAATTATGATATTATTAAATTATATTATAATATATATATATATTATTATATTAAAATATTAATAAAATAAATTAAATAAAAATTATAATAATTATAAATAAAATAAACAAATATTAAAAATTATATAAATATTATATAAATTATATATAATATATTTATAATAAAATAATTTAATAATAATATAAAAATATAAATAATATAAAATATATAAGATATAATATTATAATATAATAAATTAAATAATTTATTATATATATTAAATATTATATAAAATAATAAGATAATTAATTAATTTATAATAAATATAAAATATAAATTAATATTATTATATAATATTAGTAGTAATATAAAATAAATAAGAATAATATTATATTATATATAAAATAATAAATATAAATGTATATAAATATTAAAGTATATAAATTATAAATATATAATAATATATTAAAATAATAATATAATAAGTTAATTTTAAATATATAATAATATAATATTTATATATATATATTAAATAAATAATAAATAATAATAATTAATATTAATAATATAAAATATATAATTATAATATATATAATATTATATAAATATTTATATAATAAAGTATAAATAAATAAATTAATATTTAAATATTAATATTAATTAATTATTTATAAAATATTAATGTAATAATAATATATATTAAATAATATAAATAATAAAAATAAATATAATATTTTATTTTAAAAAAAAAAAAAAAGATAAACAAAATATATTATAGAATATAAATAATAATATATATATAAAATATAAATTAAATATTTAATAATAGTTAATATAAGATATAAAAAAAATATAGATATATAAAATATAAATATAAAAATAAATAAATAATATATATAAATAAATAATAATAATATTATAAATATATAATAATAATATATAATAAATAATTAAAATTAGTTGTATAATAAAATAATAAAATAAAATATATAATAATATAAAAATTAATAATAAAATATAATAATATATATATATAATATAAAATAAAATTATATAACATAATATATAAATATAAAAAAATAAATAAATAATTTTTAAATAATTTAGTTTATATATAATAATATTAAATATAATATTTATTATTATAAATATTATATAGTTAATTTTAAAATAATAAAGTTATAAATATAATAATATATTATTAAAAATAAATTTATAAAAATACTAACAAATAAATATATAATTATAATATTTTAATAAATTAATATAATAATATATAAATATTAATATATATATAATTAATAATATATATTTTTTATATATTTAAATTAATAATAATATATTTAATAAATAAATTAATAATTATAAAATAATAATAAATATATAATATAATTTAATAATATAATGTTAAATAAATATATAAAATTAATCAATAATATATATTATAAAATATTATAATCGATATATATATATATATAATATAATTATATAAAAATAATAAAAAATATATTAAATAATAAAAATTAATAATACAAATCAAAAAAATTTAATATATTAATTAATAAATATAAATAAAATAATATAATAGATTATAATATTTTATATATAATATATATATAAATAAAATAAATATAATTATAATAATTTATTATAATTAATTATATAATATATAAATTTTAATATTAATAATAATAAATATTATATATAATATATAAAATTATATTAATATATATATATAAATAATTTTAATTAATTAAATAAATAAAAAGTATTAGTTATATTATTAATATATTTAAATATAATAAATAGAAAATTAATATTAAATATTAAATAATATTATATTATTAATTTTAGTATAGTTTATAAATAATAATATAATATATAAATTAGTAATATATTTATATATATATTATATAATATAATAAAATAATATAAATAAATTATATTAATATTTTAAATATAATATATATATTAATATATAATATATATAATATTATATATTATACAATATATATAATATAAAAAATTCATATAAAATTTATAATATTTTATATTAATTTATTAAATTAATTAAATAAATTATATATTAATTATTTATATATATAATAAAATTATAATTATAATAATTAGTAATTTATAAATAAATAATATAATATATTAATAATAATATATTATAATATATTATAATATAAATATAAATATATATAATAAATAAATAATATTAATTATAATGATAATTTAATATAATAATTATATATTAAATATAAAGAATTAATTATATATATTATATATGTAATATAATTAAATATATATATAATAAATAATATTAATTATATTAGATATTAAATAAAAATTATATATATATATAATTTATAAAAAAAATATAATATATAAAAAATAAAAAAAAAAAAAAAAAAAAAAATATAATTAAGATTATTATAAATTTATATATATTAATATAAATAATTATTAGATTTATAATATATATATTTTTTAAAAATATTATATAATAATATATATAATATAATTATATTTAAATTAATATATATTTATAAATTTAAATTTATAATATAATATAAAAATATATATATATTATAAAAAATTAAATATATTATTCATGTAAAATATAATATAAATATTAATAACTTTAATTATATAAAAATAATAAATTATATTAAAATAATATATATTTATAAATTAATAATATATATAATTAATTATATAATATAATAATATATTATATATAAAAAGAAAATTATAATTAATATTAATATAATTATATTATATATTATATTAAAAAATAAATATATAATAATTATTATAATATATATAATATAATTAATATTAAATAAATTTAATATTTAATTATATAAATTAAATATAAATAAAAAATATAATAATTATTATATTAAAAATTAATACAAATATAAATATTAAATTATAATATAAATATATATAAAAATTTAATATTAATAATAATTTATATTAAAAATATATTAATTAATCATAATTTAATATAAATAAAAATATTAAATATATATTAAGATTATAAATATATTATAATAATAAATAATAAATTAAATAATAATTAAAAGATATTATAAATAATAATAATAATAAATAAAACTAAATAAATAATAATTTTATAAATATATATATTTATTATAAATAATATAATAATAATAAATTATTTTAATATATAAATTGATTAAATAATATATATAATATGAATATAAATTATAATAAAAAAAAAAAAAAAAAAAAATAAAATAATAAATTAAATAAATAAATCTAATTATATAATAAATAATATATAATAATAAGAATTAAATATATAATATTTAATGTATAAAAATATATATTAATATAGTAAATATATATAAGAAAATAATATAGTTAATAAATAATATAAATTAAAGAAAATAAATAATTTATATATTTAAATAATTAAATTTAATATAAATAAATATTATATCAAAAAAAAAAAATAAATGTATATTATAATAATAATAATTAATATTTATATATAATATAAATAATATTATATAATATAAATAATATAATATATTATTTATTTTATAATATATATTATATAATAAATTATTATAAATATTAATAATATTATTTATATAAGAAATATAATTTATAATAATTATAATATAGTAATATAAAATAAATATAAATATTATAATAATATATTTATTTTATTTATTATAAAATATAATAAAATAAATAAATATAATAATAATATATAGTATAATTTAATAATAATATAATTATTAATATGTATATAATTATAATATATTATAATATTGATAATAATATTATAATTATATTATATATAAATTATATTATTATTATTAATAGAATAATATAATAATATATTTTATATTAAATAATAATCTATAAATATATATCTTAATATATATAAATTAAATATATATAAATATAATTTATAAAATTAATTATATTTATTAAATATAATAATATATATATGATATAATTTAAAATTATATAATATAATAAAATTAAATTATATTAAATAATATTAATATAAATATAAAATTATTTTAATATAAATATATTAATTAATAAATATATTATAAATATCATAATATTAAATAATTATTATTAAATTATATATATAATTAATAATTATAATAATAAATAAATAAAATAACTATAATAATATATTATAAATATTTAATAAATATTATAAATACAAAAAATATTTATAAATGATTAATTTAAAAATAATATATAAAATTATAATATATATAATAAAAGAATAATTTATATACTTATTAATTTAATAATATATATTATTATATAATAATAAAATATATTATTATAATAATAAATAATAGAATCATAATAATAAATATATTTATATAATATAATATATATATAATAATATATAATTAAAAATATAATTAATAATAATATATTATATAATAAATAAATATAAAATATAAATATATAAATATATAATTTAAAAAATAATATATTATATATAATAATAATACACTCTGACCACCAACACAACACTAAGACCCAACCATCCAAACCCCACACCCCACTACCCAACTCAACCACACCACCCACCACCACAACACCCAACACACCCACAAAAAACCCACCCAACCACACCTACACAACCCCTCCACCCCACAACTCACACACCCAACACAACACCACCACCACCCACCACCACACACACCAACAACCACAACCACACAAACGCCCAAGCCACACACCCCCCTCCAGAACCCAACAACACAAACCCACCAACACCCACAACCCCACACACCACAGCACACAACACAACATCACAACTAACCACACAACCACGCACACACCCACCCCCACAAACACACACCCCACCCCACCCACAAAACGCAACCCGACAACCCCCCACGAAACCGACAAACACCCCCACTAACACAACACACCACACCGAACCCCACCACCACCCAAACACACACCACAACCACCCACCCCCAACCCACACATAACCAACACCCCTGACCAACGCCATTACACACAACAGACCACCAACACCACACTTCTACCTCAAACTAATCACCCCACCACAACACCACACACAAACCCCACTCCACACTAACCACACAACAAAATCACGCCCCACAACCACCACACTCACCCCGCCCCCACGACAAACATCACCAAGAACCTACCACACACAAACACCCACTCAACACCACCAACCAACACAACACACAACCACCCCCACCCCACACCACCCCCCACAACCACCCCCCCCACCCCCACCACCCAAACCACACACACCCACCACAGACACACACACCACTAACACCAACTTACATCCACACCCCCACACCCATCACACCACCCACCAACCCCACACCAACGCCACACACACGAGCGAACAAAACTCAACACACCAAGACCACCCAAAACAACCGACCACAACACCCACAACCAATCCACAACCCAAAACAACACCCAATCAACAAACTAACAACACACCAACCTACTCAACCACACACCAACACATCCACAACACCACCCCACCAACTAACATCACACCCCCACACAACCATCACAACCACCCACAATGCAAACCCACCACACCAACCACAACACCCAACCCCACCACCACCAACGAACACCACACAACAAAACCCGCACAGCACTAACCGACAACCACAGACCACTAACACACACCACCCTACCACACCCAACCACACCACAGCAACATACCCACACAGCACCCCATCACCACCAAGCAAACACAACACCACCCCCACACAAACCCAACACCAGAAACACACACAAACAACACAACCAACCCGAAACCACAGACGCACCAAGCACACCGCAACCACACCCAACTACGACGACACACACACACCCACACAACACCCCCGAACTCACCCAACAAACCCACCACAACTCACCACCAAACCACAAACACAACCAAAAAAACCACACCAAGACCACCACAGAACACCACCAACACAACCCACACACACCACATCCAACACCACGACACCACAACCCCACAACACAACCCCACACCACAACACAAAACACACAACCCACCACTACACACCACAACCCCCCACCTCCAACAACCCCAACACCCACCACAACCACCACCACCACCACAACAAAACAACACAACCACCCAACCACCCACCACACCCATACACATCAACAAACACAACGAAAACCCACACACGAACGAACAACACCAGACCACAACTACCACCACACCACACCAACCAACACCCCAACCAAACCCCCAAACCAATACACCACCACCACCCTCCCCCACCACCCACACACAAAGCACCACACCACACAATCACACCACCAACACACACCACCCACACACCAACACACAACACCACTTCCACCAACCCAACACCATACCACAAACACACAACACCACCACACACAACTCACCACCAACACCACCACCAACCCACAACTACACCACCACCCCACACCAACCCACACCCCACCACCACCACAACAGCCCACAACCCAACCACACGAACACCACACCACACAAGAACGACCTAAAACGCAACCCACCAACACCCCAGACAACACAAACCACCCCCACCACACCCACAAAAACAACAACACCCACACCAACCCCAAAACCACAACCAAACAAAACACACCCACCACACCCCACCCCAAACAAAACACACCACCAAAACACACCCACACACTCCTCCAACCAAACAACCCACAACCATACACCACACCCACCAACACAAACAACACCCACACACACCCCAAGAACCACCACCACTACCCACCCCCACACCCACACACAACCGCAACCCACAACAAACACAGACAATCCACCTACCACCCACTAACAACACACACCAACGAACACAACACCCAACACACAACACCACCAACTAACCCAACAACACACACACCACCCACCCACACCACCCACAACAACACCGACCCCAAACACACAACCCACCCATCCAACACAGTCTCCCCAACACAACCTACTACACCCCAACCAACCACCCCCAACAACCACAAACACAACCACACCCACACACACCCACCCCACCAACAACAAAACCCCACGCACCCACACACACCAAACGCCCGACAAACACACCACCACCGACCTCTCCTCAAACACCTGCACACACCACCACCAACACCCACACACATACCCAGCACAACATCATACACACCAAAACACCACACACCCCACAAACAGCCAACCACCGCCCAAAAAACACACAACACCAACACAACAACACACACACCAACCACAACCACCACCACAACAAACAAAACAAAACCCACCAACCCACCACAGCACAACCGCAACACTAAACACCACCCCACCTACAAACCAACCACCCCACCAATCACAACAACACCACCCCACACCCAACAACCACAAAACACAACAACACCACACTACCAACCAAAACAGCACACACAACCAAAACACACCAACACACCATATACCAACCCACCACACCAACACCACACCACCCACCCACATCACACCCCAATCCAAAATACCACCCACCCACAACCACCAACCACCACCACACACACACCACCACCCTCCAACACCCACGCTACAAACCAAACCAACCACACCCTACCCAAACCACAAACCACCACCACCCGAGCCCTACCCACCCACAAACCAACTCCCACCAACAATAACCCCAAACCACAAACCCCCCACGCACCAGAATAACACACCCAACCTAACCACCACACACCCAACCAAGCATCCCCACCACCACCACACACAAACACACCAACAAACAACCACACTCACACACAACCACACACTCCAACCCACTAACCACACACGAGACGAACCAACCACACACCCACACCCCCCACACCCCACCACACCCCAAAACACACCACCAACCACCACACACCCACACCACACCACCACCAGAAACAACACCACCAACCGACCCCAACCACAAACACCACACCCCACAACCACCTCACCCTCCCAATCACAACCAACACACAACCAACAGAAAAACGACCCACACACCCATCACCGCGACCACACCCACACACACACCCACCAACCACCACCACACCCACACCACCACACCCAACACCATCACCCCAACCACCAAACACACACCACCACCACAAACAACACACACCACACTAACACACCACAAACCCCCCAACACACACCACCATAACAACAACCCTACACACACCCCACCAACACCCCCAACAACCACACAAAACAACCCAGCAACCAGACAGCACCCAAAACCACTAACCCACCCAACCTCCACCACACCAACCCCACCCAAAACACCCACCCACCACACCCGACTCACCACACCCACCACCACCAACACCACCACACACAGCCAATCCACACCCCCCAAATCACACCACACACCCACCCCCTACACAACCACCCCACCCACCACAACCACCCACACCCCACAACCACCACCACCCCACCACTAACCACAAACACCCCACCCACCACACAACATACCACTAAAACAAACACACCCACACCCACCACCACACACACACCACCACCACACCAACACCAACACCAAAACAACACCCCACGCCAACCACACCCACAACCCACCCACCCAGACAACCACACAACCAACACCACCGCACAACAACCCCACACACCAAACCAACACGAACATACCACCACCCACACAACCACCCCGCCACACACGACTACAAAAACCCAAACACCCACAAAACGCCTGAACACCACACCACCACAACACATCCCCCCCCCCAACCAACACCATAACACCTACACAGCAACCCACCAACCCACAACAACCACCACCACACACCACCCAACACACAACCAACAACACACACCCCTCACCCACCAAACACCCAAACACACCACAAACCCCACACACCACCGCACCCGAACACACATCAAACCAAGACCAAAACCACCCCACACCAACACCCACACCCATCACACCCAAACCCAAACACCACACCACCAACCCAACACACAACAAACCTTACACCACCACCAAACCACACCCATACCAACACACCCACACAGCCCACAGCTACCACCCCCACACACCAACACTACACACACACACCACACCACATCCCACACAACCTAACAACACACACCACACACCAACTCCCAACCAGCACCCACAACCAAACCGACAAATCCACCCCCCACAGACACACCACACCCACACCTACCACCCAAACACAGCAACCCACACAACACATAACAACACCCCACACCACACAAACCACACAACCCACCGCACCCAACAAACAGCATTCACACACACATAACACCACACCCCACACCAACCACAGCAAACAACCCCCACACACACACCACCACCAATACCATCCAACACACCACGCACAACACACCAACCACAACACAACCCACACACCCCCACCCACCCACACCCGACCCCAAACCAACAATCCACACAACCAACCACACACACCCCAACACACACAACCACAACACCACACACACCAACAAATCCGACCCACAAACCACGAACCTCCACAACCCTCACAACACACACACCCCACACCCACACAACCCACACCAACCAACCACCACCACACAACCACAAACCACCACCACCACCAAAAACGCACCCAACCAAACACCACACACAACACAACACCATCCCCACCCATCACACACCACAACCACACACCCCCACACACAAACACCCACCAATACACACAACTCAACCACACCCACCCAACACCCAGAAAACACCCATCAGAAAAACCCCACCACACCCCACACCCTACCCACACCCCACACCAACCAAACACCCCCCCCACACACAACAACCCACACACACCCCACACACGACCCGCAACACAACACACAACACCCACCCCCACAAACAAAGACAACAACCCCACCCACACACACACAACCCACCCACCACCACCCACACCCACATACACGACCAGACCACACAAACCACACACAAACACCCAATCCACACCTACCCACCCAACTACCACACCCACCACTAACACACACCAACCACACCACAACCAACAACCCTCCACACACCACCGACATACACACACTAACCAACACCACCCCCTAACCCCCACCACACACCACCCACCACCAAACACCACCCCCACCACAACACAACAAAACAACACCCCGAAACAACCAACCCGCGCCACAAACCCGACCATACAACACTCCCAACGACAACCCCACACACACCACTCAACACCCTAGCAACCAAAAACAACCCCACAACCCACCCCACACCCACACCAACACTACCACACACTACACGCCACAGCACACCAACCCACCCACATACAACACACACAACCCCACAAGCACCACTAACCACCCACACCACACACACACACCACACCAAACCAGACACAACACACACCAGACACAACACACACAGCGAGCACCCCCCCAAACCCAAAACCACCCAACACCCACCCCACACTCAACACACAGCACACCACCAACCTCCCAACACAACACCACACACCACACAACACACCCCACACAAACCCAAACACACCCAAAAACACAACACAAACCACAACACAACCACAAAACCACAAAAGACCCCCACAACACACTAAAACCAACACTAACACAACCACACACCACACCAACAACACCACCACACACCCCACACAAACCAACACACACCCACACCACCACCAACCAACCACCCACCGACAACCCAACACACACACACCACGCGGACACGAAACACCACCACCACACACACCACCCACAACCAACCAGCCAACCAACCCACCTACACCACCACCACTACCCACCCACCACACACACCCCACAACCAACCACAACACACCACAACAATCACCAAACACCCACCACCTCAACAAAAAACACTACAACCACCACACCACACCACTACACACGACACAACTCAAACACAACCCAGCAACACCACACCACACAACAACACCACCCACACCAACCACCCCCCCACACACCAAACACCCACAACCACGCCACAACCACACCACACAACACGACCCACACACCACCACCGACACACCACCATACCCCCCAAACCACACACACACCAACACCCCCACCACAACCACACCCAAACCCACAACACACACACCACACCACACCAAAACCCAACAAACACACACATACCACAACCACCACACAAACCCCAAACCCCACACACCCAGACGACTCGATATGACACTAACCAAACTCACACCCAACCCACCCACCTACAATCCAACAACCACAACAGCCACAACGAAACCACACCCACACACCAAACCACAACCACCAACCCCCCCCCCCCCCCCCTACACACGCCACTAAGCACACAAACCCTAAACCAAAACAACACAAACCCCTCCCACACTCACAACCCACACCCAACACAATCACAACACACAACCTACCCACCACCAACACACCAACAAAACCACCAATCACACCCCACAAACCACCCCAACAAACTCACCACATCCACACTACAACAACCACCCCACAACCCCACACCAACACCCAAACACCCCACGCACCACCCCCACAACACAACACACAAGCCAACCCACCACACCCACCGCCACACACCCACCCCACCACACCACCACCAACACACAACCACCCCCAAACACACCCACACCAAACAACCAACACACCCACAATACCCCACACCACAAACGCAAACACACACACACCACCCACCCCCACACCAACAACACCCCAACCAAGACCGACACAAACACACACACACACCCAACACCCGACCAACCACAACAAAAACACAAATCACACACACCCACCTACCACACATAACACACACATACACACTCACAGCCAACAACACACCACAACACACACACCCCCAACTCCAACAAAACACCAAACAGAACCAAACACCACCAACCCAACACACACACCAACCACAACACCATCACACACCACACGGACACCGACCAACACACCCACACCCACCTCGACACCCCACCACCACCACAATAAAAAACCAACATCACACAAGCAACACACAACCACCCACACCACACGACACGACACCAAACCAAGCAACAACCCACCACACAAAACCACACCACCAACACACACACACTCACACACCACACAGCCACACCCACACAACCACAATCACCGACAACCTACACAGCCACCTACACACCCCACCACGACAACCACAACACGACACCACCCCCCCCACACCACACACAACAACAGAACCAACACCCACAAACAAACCAAACACACCCCACTGCACGACACGCAACACCCCACCACCAACACCTGAACCCACACACACACACACCCCCTACCCAACACACACCCCACCACCCTAAACCACGCACCACACACCACACTCACACACCCACACAAGCAACACACACAACACACCACCCACAACCCACAACACACAGCCAACACACAACCCACCCCACAAACACCACACACCACACACACCAACACACCACAACAACCCCCCCACAACCCACACCTCAAACACCCACCCACCAACAACACACACCACCCAACCCACACAACACACCACCACACACGACACACCCCACCCACCACCACCACACACCACCCACACCACATCACACACCACCTCACAAAAAACAACAAACCCCACCAAACAGACCAACAAACCACACAACACCAAAACACCAACAACACACCCCCACACCACACCCCACAAAACACCACAGCCCACCCCCACAAACGAGCAGCGCTACCCACCACCACCCACACCAACACACCCAGCACACCACACACTCCACCACCAACAAACACCACACCAACCACCAAATCACACCACACACAACAACTAACACCAACACACACACACACACCCAACCCCACGACACTACCAACACAACCAAAAACACAACTACCAACCACCCCCCACACAAAACACCCCAACAACACCAACCATCCAACAACCACAACCCCACCACAAACCACCCACCACCCCCAAGACACACACACCACCCCCTCACCACCACACAACACCCAGACAACACACCCACACCACACAAACCAAACCCAACCACACACACAACAACACCCACCCACCACATCCCCACAAAACACCCACACACAAAAACCAAACACTACTCAACCACAACGCCCACCCACACCACAAACCACCCCCACCGACACCACACAACAACCGATCAACACCACAAACCCACAACACAACCACCACCACACCACACAAAACACAACACACACAACACCAAACCACATACATCCAGCAAAACCACACCACAAAACATCCCACCAACCACACAAACAACCAACCACAACCAACCCCACACACTCCCCAACACCAAACAAACAACTCCCGACCCAAAACCAACCCACCTCACCACCCACATAGACCACCCAACCACTACCACACCACACCCACAAAAAAACACACAACACCACCACACCACCCACCCACAACCGCCACAAACACAAAAACACACAACACACCACCCCACAAAAACACCAACAACCCAACAACACCACCCACCCCCAAAACACAACCAAACCCACCCCACACACACAACCACCACCCACCAACACAACACGAATCACCACACACCACACAACCTCTCATCACCACACACCCACCAAAGACAGACACACACAATACCACCACACACCCCCCCACACACGCACCCAACCCCCCCCCACACAATACCCACACACCACCACCCAACAGCTACCACCCAACCACCAACACAACTCACCTCCAACCACCAACCACACCACAAACACCACAACAACCACCACCCAACCACCCACCACCACAACACACCAAACCAACCACCACCCACAAAACCCACCACCCAACACCACCCCCAACCCACCCACAACACACACCACCACACCACAACCACCACATAACACCCCACCCACAACACCACCACACCCACAACACCACACCTACCCACAACACGCACAACACCACACCACCCAACACCTCCACACACCACCCACACCACCCCCACCACCACACACCCCCCCCACACACGACCCACACCACACCCCACCCGAACCGACACCCACCCCACACACCATAACTCAACACAAAACCCCCACACCCCCCAACCACCACCCACCACAAACACCACCTACCACACCCGACAACCCCACCGACACCCACCACCCAAACCCACCACAAATAACACACCACAACACCACTCTGCCTCCAACCACAACACAAAACACCCACCACACACCCAACACTACCCACCCACCAACCAACACACCCACAACACCCCCACAACCACCAGCAAACCACAGCCCCTCCACACACACCCCCACGACACACACAACACAACCACACCAAACCACACCACCCACCACACCACCAACACACCAAACAACAACCGACCACCCCACCCAACCACACCCACCCACCACCAACACCCCAACCACCACCACCACCCCCACAATCACCCACCCCAACCCAACCACACACACAACAACCGACACGCACCACCAACACCACCCAACGACTCTACACAACCCACCCACACAACACACACACACACCACACATAACCCACACCTACACACCAACCCCACCCACACCACCAACACAACACCAACCACCACACACACACCACACCACAACACACACACCCACCCCACACACCCCACAACCACAACACAAACAACACCACACAACCCACCTCCCCCCACCCAAACGACCAGACCACCACACCACACCCCCCACACCACCTCAACCCAACCCCAAAAAACACACAAACCAGACTACCCACATAAAACAACAACAGCCACCCACACCTCACACACACGAACACACCCCACAGCACCCACACACCAACATCCACCCGACACAAACAACCACACCACACCCTCACGAACACAACCCACCCCAACACACCCCACCAAAACACAACCCACAACAACACCACACCCACAAACCACCACACTACACAACCCAACAACCACCACCCCCAGAACACACACACACCAAATACAACCCAACACACCACACACAACTTTCCACCCACACCCAACTACACGACCAACCCCCCAACCCACACACCACGAAACACACACACCAACACACCTCCAACCCCACACACACGACACGACACGAGTCCCAAGCACGATCACACACACCACCCACAACCCACGCCAAAGCCCACACTCCGACACCACCACAAACACCACCCCACACGACACAACACCACCAACCACACACCACAACACCCACCACACAACCACTACAAACACACCGCACACACACCGATTACTCAAACACACACCACCAACCCAATTCACAACACACCCACCAACCACCAACCAACACACACCCACCCCACCAATCACCACCAAACCACCACCACCACCAACACCGCACCCATCACCACCACACACACGACCCCACGACACACAACACACACAACAACACACACAATCACCACCCACACCAACACACACCCGACCCACCACAAACACCCACACACCAACCACACACAACCCACACCACAACGCCACACAAACCCCCACCCAACCCCAACCAAATCCACACCGAACACCACACCACCGACACAACAACAACCCGCAGCCACCACCCCACAACAACAACGACCCCCCCAACCCACCCCCCCCCAACCCACCCACAACCACACACACACCACCACAACAACACACAAACACACACACCACCACCACACCCACCCAAACACAACACCACCACGCCACCTCCACCCTACAACACACAACACCACACCACCAAACCACCTCACCCACACCCACCCCACACAAGACCCACCCCAAACCACACAACACCGCACAAGAACCCACACACAACACACCCCACACAAACCACCAACAACAAAATCCCACACAACACACATAACACCCACACCCCCACGTGTGTATTGCAGCGCCCCACATACCCACCCAGCACCACACACTCACCACCAAAAACCACAACCACCACACAACACAAATAACGACCCACACAACCGCCAACACCCAAAAACACTCAAACCACAACACACAAAACACTCACCCACACCAACCACACACCAATACACCCACCACCCAACAACACCCACACCTACAACTCCCCACACCACAAACCCACCGCACACAACACCACATCAACAACACCACCCAACCCCCAACACAAACACCAACACCACACCAAACCAACAACAACCCCGCCACACACACACCACACCCAACACCACACCACACCCCACACCGATCAAAAATACACCCACCGACACACAAACATAACCCAACACCACAACAACACCACACAACACACCACCCAACACCACAGCCCATCAACCCACAAACAAACACCAAACACCCCCACACACAAACGACACAACACCCAACCTTACCACCACACACACCAACACACACAACCCACACCACACACACCACAAACAACACCACCCACAACTCACCAAAACACACAACCACACACACCCCACAACCTACAACACCAAACAAACACCCACACACCAAACCACCCACCACACCCAACACACCCACAAACCACAACCCCCTCAGCAACAACCAAACTCACAAACCTAACCGGTACACACCCAACCCACACACAACAAGCACAACACCCCAACACCAACCACAACCCACGACCAAACCCCCCACCAACCACACACAACCGAATCACACACCCACACACAGCACAACACACACCACCAACACACCCCCCAACCACTACCAACACCAACCACACCCAAACCACAAAACACCACACACACAACCAACCCCTCCACACACAACGCAACGATACCCCCAACACCCACCACCACCAACACCACAAACACACATCACCACCACACCCCCACCAACCACCAACCACCAACCACCACACACCACCACCACACCATCCAACCAACACACCACCAACCACCCACCAACACCATCACCTACAACACCCAACCAACATACCCCCAACACCCCCAACTACCGACACAAACACAACCGAAAAACAACAACACACCACCCACACCAACCCACCACAACAAAAACCCACCGCGACAGCCACACGCAACCACAACCACACACACCAACCCAACCAAACACCCACCACACTACCAACATCACACACCAACCACCACCACACCCACCAACACACCCCCACCCCACCAAAAAAACACGAAACCACCCACCCCACAACCAAAGACCCACGCCAGCACCACCCACACCACACACACCACACACACCCAACCCACAACACACCCGACACACACAACCCCAACCCCACACACACCACCCCCCACTACAAACCCCAACCACGACACACTCCACAACAGAACACCACACACGAACACCAACCCCAACCACCCACACGCCAACCCAACAAACAAACGCACACCCCACCCACACCACCAACCCACAACCCAACACCACACACCCCACACACAACGTACACCACCACCACCACACACGACCACACCACAACACAACACAACAACACTACACCCCACCACACCCACCCCACCCATCCCCCAACACCACACACATCACACACCACAACAACACCACTCCAACACCCAACTTCAACCACCAACCGAAACTACCACCCCACACCACACCACCCAACACACCAATCACACCCCACACCCACCCAGCACACCAACCACCACCCACCCCTACCACAACACACATCTACACAACCCCACCAACACCTACAACCACACACAACCACCACCTCACACCACCACACCACCAACCCGACCATCACACCACACACCACCCACCAAAACCCACACCACACCACGCACCCCACACAACCACACCCAAACACCACACCTATCCCCAACCCTCACACCACCACAACACACCACACACACCACCACACCCCCCCCCAGCCCACCCAACCAACCACAACAAACCTACACAGAAAACCCACACAACACCAAACCCACACCAAAACCACACCCCACCACACACAACCCCACCACAACACACCCTAACTCAACAACATACAAACCCCCACAACCCCAACACCAACCAGCCCAACACACACACACACACCATCACAACCAAACACACATCCCACACGACCCACAACCCTACCACTCACACCACCCAACACAACCAGCCAACGCACACCAGCCCCACCCAACCCCCACACGACCAACGACCCCACCCAAAACGCACCACACGACACCCACCAACACACAACACACACACCACCACCAACCAACACCCAAACCAACTAACAACACACACTACCACACACCCCACCAAACACAACACCAACCCTACACACACCACATCAATACACCCACACCAACAACACCACACACACACACACACTCAACCCAAACAACCCCACACCCACAACCACCTCAACAACAACCCCATCCACCACACCCACCACAAACACCCGTACACCCCTCAACCCATCCACCCACACCACACCCCACACACCCACAACATCAAACACCCCACACACCACACCACCACACCACCCACAACCACACCACCACCAGATCACGCCACACCAACAACCACCCCAATCACACACCCACACACCAACCGACCACAACCCACCACCACCCACCAAACAACCCCGACCTACCCAACTCCAACAACCAACACCCACCCACGCAACACACCACACCACACACACCACAACACCACAACCACCCCACCCAACAAACACCACCACCAACACACAAACACCACACCCCAACACACACCGTACCACCACCACCTCACACACTCAGCACCACAAACGACACCACCCACACACCACCACGCACAACCACACACACCAGCACCACCACCACAAAACCCAAACCAACCCACACACAACCAAACCACACCCCACTACCCACAAACACCACACACTCACACCACACACACCACCCACACACACACACACACCCACCCCACCACCCCACAAACACACCAAACACGAACCCACACCATCCCACACTACTCATCATAACCAACACAACACCAAACCCCACCATCACCACACCAGCCCCAACCCCCCACCACACCATGGCACCGCACCAACCACAAACCCACCCCACCCACAAAAACCACAATCCACACCCCACACGACCACCCAACCCAAAACCAAACACAAACCACACCACACACCCTCAACACTCCACACACAACAAACACAGCCAAAACACACCCACCAGACCCCTCACCACACCCACCACCCACCACACACACACGCAGCCACACAAGCCCACGACACATCCAAACACATAAACACCCAACACCCACCCATCCACACCCACACCCACCACCCGCAACCCACACCCTACACAACACACACACACACCCACCCAACCAAACCCCACCACCCACACCAACACACCGCATCCAGACACCCACACACCCATCAATTCCACCACGACCTAACACAACCACCAGAACACTACCCTACAACCCACCAACACCACCACCCCGAACTCACACAAACACAACACACACACAATCCCACCAACCACACACACCCCAACACCATCACACAAACAACTCACCCAACGACACCACACCCACCACCCCACACCCCGACCCACAACCCCCCAACAACAACCCAAAAACACAACACACAACCACACCTAACGCACACACCGTACACCACCACCAACAACACGATCACACAGCAGACAACCTCCCATACCACGCACGCACCAACACACAACACACAACAACCCACAACACCCCCCACACACCCCACCAACACACCCGCACACACCCAACACAACAACCCCACCCCCACCGCACCACCCACAACCCAACACCAAACACCACACCCCCACACACCACACACCAAACACGACACCAAACAACCAACATACCACCAAAACGCACACAACCACACCACCCACAAACACACACCACGCACCCACCACAACACAAACCCACCACACCAAACACACACAACACACCCCCCCAAACACCAACAAACCACACCACACACCACAACCCCACATCCCCCCACACCAACACCTAACCCAAAACACACCCCACCACCCACCACCCCCACCCCACACACCCACCCACCCACCCACTCACCACACATCACACACCCCCCCAACACCCAACACCCACAACACCACACAGCACACCACACAACAACAAACACCCCACACAAAACACACCAACCCCCACACACACACGCCAACCAAACACCCCAACCCCCACCACACACACAACCAACCACACCACCATCAAAACAACACCCTCCACCACCAACACATAAACCCAAACAAACAACCACCACCCACACCCCCACCACACACCCCCCACAACACAAACACACCACACACAACCCCACCCACCCAGACAACACCACACACTCAACGACACACCCACTAACTCAAACCAATCACCACCACACAACACACAACCCCCCAACCACACTAAAACCATACCAACAACACACAAACACCAACTACACAAAAAACACCCCACCCACCCAACCCACACACCACCTAAAGCCAACACCTACCCACCAACAACACACCAAACCAACACAACACCACAAACCCACGTCACACAACAACACCCACACCACACACCACCCACACACGCAAACTCAAACACACACCACACCCATCCACACCCAACACCAAACCACCACCAACCAACGACCCACACCACACACACACCTACACACACCACACAAACACGCAGACCCATACACACCACACAACCACCCACCACCAGCCTACAACACACACACACACCCCACAACCGACCCAAACACCACAACAAACCCACACACCCAACACACAACACACCCACCCACCACTACCACAACACCCCAGCCCCCAACACACCACAACTGCAAACACCAAGGCACCACACCACAACCCCACCAACCCACAAAACAACACACACCCACACCCAACCAAACCACCCCACCAACAACCACCACCCAACCCACACCCTCCAAACACCAACACAACCGCACAACACCCCCCAACAACACACACCAACACACCATACACACAACACCCACAAACCCTACCCACACACCCAGCACACACACACACTCCACCCCACGCCCAACACACACAGCCACAACCCCACCACCACCCACACCAACAAACACCAACCCCGCAACTACCGCAACCAAAACACAACCATAAAACACCACCCACCCAAGCCCACAAAACACACAACCACCACACTCACCAACAACCACCACTCACACACCAACCACCACACACCCACCACGCCCCCACACCACCACACACAATCACTCAACAACCAACCACAACCACCACACACCCTATCCATACCAATCAACCACGCCCACACCAACACACAAACCACACCCACCCAAACAACACACACCCAAAACCATACCAACCAACAAACCACACAACACAACGCCCACACCCCCCACCCACCACCACCAACCCCTAACAACCACCAACACAAACCCAACTCACACCACACACACACCCAACCCACAACCCACCCACACACAACCACGCCACCACACCCCACCTCACCCCACACAACCACCACCACACACCTCCTAACCGACCCCCCACACCGCCCAACACCACAACCACGAACCCAACACCACCCACGCACACAACCAACAAACTACTACACACAACCACCACACCACACAAGCACACACGCCCACACCACCACTCAACCCCGACACCAACACACCCAAACCCCAACCACAACAACCCACCCATCAACAAACCCACACTCCAACTCCTACCCCCACCACCAAAAAAAAAAACACACCCCCCAACACCCCAAACCACCAACCACTCACACCAACCACACCCCAACCCCACAAAAAACCCATACCACACCAACACCACCCACCAACACCACCTCCACACCCAAACACACACCAGCAACCACCCACCCACACCTCACACAAACACCCGACCCACCCCACTAGACCAACCCAACACAACACCAAACACACCACCCAACACCACCAACCAACCAACCACTAACACCACAACCCATCCACACACCCACCACAAACACACCACACCCACAACAACTCACCAACACAACCCACAACACACAAAACACCACAAACAACCAATCCCAACACCACCAACACTACATCACCCATCACACCACCACAAACACCACCACCACACCCCAAAACCGACACACAAACAGACCAACCACACATACACAAACACACAACACACCACCACCCACACCACACAACAACACCACCAAACCACACACCCACAACACCACACACCAACCACACACCCTACACCTACCACAAACTCCACACACAACCAACACACACAACACCCACACACCACCCACAAACAACACACAAACAAAACGACACCCCCAACCCGACACCCACACACCCAACACCACCACAGCACCCACCAACACACCACCCCACCACAAACCCACCAAACCAAACCACCACCCAAACATCACACCCCACCCGCAACCACACACCACACCAAAACCCACACCACACAAACACACTACCCACCACACACCCAAAACCCCACCCCCACACGAACACCCACACCACACCAACAACACCCCCACACACCACCCACCACAACCCAAAACACCCAACCCAACCACAACACAGAAAACCACACACACCCACCACACCACTACCCACACAACCACAACCTCCCACGACGCAGCACCGAAAACACAAAAACAAACACATACCACACAACATCAACCCACACACGCAACAACCTCAAGACACACACCAACACACCCCACCACCAACACCAAACCAACTACACCACCAACCCACCCCACCCCACACTCACCACCCACACCAACCCACCGAAGCACAACCCAACCATAACCCGCTCAACACCACACACCAAACCCCCCCAACAACCACAACACCACACCACACACAACCATCAAACACACCAACAGAACCTACACCCACAACAACCCCACCCACCGCAACCCGAAAACAAACCCACACACACACAAACCCACACCACCCAACACCAACCACCACACCACAACACCCCAACCACACACCACCCCACCCAACACACAACCACCACCAACACCGCAAAACCACCACACACACCAAGACCACCCAACCACACAACTAACCACAAACCACCCCACGACCCCCACAACCACCCACACACCAACAACACACCCACACCAACCACCTAACACACAACCCACACCACCTCAACCCACAACCACACACACACACCACACCCAACACCCACACACCACAACAACCACCCCACACCCACACCCCCAAACACCCCACCCCCACCACACACACACACCCCCAAACGACAACACACCGACACCCACCACCCCACACAAACAGCACACAACAAACCACGCAACAACACTACAAAACTACCCCCCAACACAGACCCACACACGCCACCCACACCCCAACACAACCACAACAACCCACACACCCCCTCACCAACCACAACCACCCTCCCACCACCAACACCCCGCAACACCCCACACACCGACCACACACACCACACACAACAACCAACCACCACACACACACAACACCAAAACCCCACCCACCCCAGACCCAACACCAACACAACCAAACTACAACAACACCCCACCACCCACACAACCCCACACACAGACCACACACCACAAACACACACAATCACACCAACCCCAACCCACAACTACCAACCCCACACCCACCCCAACCACACACACCGCCAACCCACACACACCACAACCACACCCAACCCAACACAAACCCACACCACCCAACCACCACCACACCCACAACACACTCCCAAACCCACACTCCCCCAACAACCCCCACACACAACCACCACCAACACACACACACACCCACACACAACAACCCACCACCACAACACCAACCAAAACACAACACAACAACACACCCACCAACCCACCAACCACACAACTACACCAACACAACCAGACCACAAACCACCACCGAACACCCCAACACAACCCAACCACACCCCCACCACACACCACCCACCCAACCCACAAAACCGAACCACCCCTACAACAACACACCCAACCCCACAACACAACACTAACAAAACCATCACTCCACACACACCACACACACAACACACCCACACCCACACACCACTAACAACAAAACCCCTAGCCCAAACCACCCCACCGCCAACCCACAACACCAACACACACCACACTCCACCAACCACCTACCCAACACCCACCACACCTCAAACCACAAGACACACAAAACCCAACCCCCCTCCAACCCAACCAAACACACCGATACACACACCACCGACACCACCAAACCCACAACACACCAACCACCAACACCCACCCGCACACAAAGCACACCCACCCACACCACACAACAACACCCCCACACACACCACAACCCCAACCCCATCAAACACCAACACACCAACCCAACCCCCACCACCACACCACACAACACACACACACATCCTACAACACCACCACCACCACCCCCTGACCCACAAACACACAACACTCCCACCCACACCAAACCACAAAACACACCCACCCACCCCATCCAACACAAAACACACACCCACAACGAACACAACAACACACACCACTCCCACCAACCACCCCACCCACCCAACCACAACGACACCCACCACCCAAACCCAACTACACACACCACACCACCACACACCCCCCTACCACAACAAAAGCAACCCACACACCCACACACACTCACCCAACCACACGCACAACCACACCCCACCACCCACAACCAACCAACCCGACAAACCCGCCCAACAATCCACCCACACCACACCCAAACCACACCACCAACGCACACCCCCAACACACCACCCCACACCACACACAACCTCCACACAACACCACCACCACACACAACCACACAACACCACACCAACACCACACCAACCCACCCCCCACCCACCCACCCACCACCACACACAGAAACACCCAACACACAACACCCAACACAACACCCCCACCCAACACCCACCACACACACCACACCACACCAACCTCCCTCTACCCACACACCCGAGCAACCACACACAACACCAAAACACAACCACACCAACAGCAACCACAAGACCAACCAACCCCACCCACCCAACCCACAAACCACCCCCCAGCAAACCACCCACCACACACCACACAAAACCAACACACCCAACCCAACCACCCCACCCCAAATACCCACACGAGACACCCACACCCACCACACACAACCCACCACAACACCCAACACAACCCACAAACACACACCCAAAAACCCACCACACACAACCAACCACCCACACCCACCACACACTCACCCACCACCACCACACACAACAACACAACACCAACACACTAAACACAAAGCAACACCCCACACCCACACCCACCACACACCACCACCACCAAAACCTCAACAACAAACACCCAACACCACCCACCGACACAACCCCAAAACACAACACACACCCACCCCCCCACCCACCCAACCCCGACCACAAGCACCCCACCACACCCACCTATACCAAAACACAACCCAAACCCACCAACAACACCACCACCCCCCACCCCCAACCACCAACACACAACACAAACCACACCACACACCACAACACACCCACACCACCACACCCAAACATACCCAACACACCCAACACACCACACCAACCACTACAAACCCACCCAAAACACCACCAACACACCACACCAACCTCAAGCCCTCACACACCCCCACCCACACACAACCCATCACACACACAACACAACCCCCACCAACCAACCAAACCGACCAACCACCACCCACACCAACCCAACCCCACCACACAAACCCAAACCAACACGACATACACACACCCAACACACCCACACCCACCACAACCGCAACACAAAACCACAACCAACCCACCCACCACCACCCACACCCACAACACACCACACACCAAAGCACCAAAACCACACCCAACAAAAAAACACCACACACCACCACACCAACCACCACCCCCACACACCACACCACCCCCACACCAACAACACAAACCACACACCACACCCCTACCAACACACCCCACACCACGACAAACCCACACACACAAAAACCACCACCACACCCCACCAACAAACCCAAACACCACCCACACCACCGACCCTACCCAACACCCACAAACACAAACCCCACTACCACCCCCAACCACACCCCACCCAACAACCCAAAACACAACCCCTCCTAGAAAACCAACACAACACACAGCATCACCACCCAACAACACCAAACCGCAACCAACCCACAACACACACCAACCACAACCACCCAACACCCCAACACACCACCACAAACCTCACCACACGAACCCCACACACCCACACAACCACCACCACACACCCCACACCAAACACCAAACCAACACTACACCACCGCCACACACCACTCACCCCCCACACACACACGACACCACACGACACAACCCACCCAACACACCACACCACACCCACCAACAAACATCACAAAAACACACCAACCACCCCCCCAAACACAACACACCAACCCAACACACCACACCGACGCAACCAACACCCACCCGACCTCACCCCCACACCACCTACCCACACCACAACACAACAACCACAACACCACACCACCACCCAGCCAAAACACAACACCACCCCACAACACCCACACCACCACAACCAAGAACCGAACCCAACACCACAACCACACACCCAACCAGACACACCAACCACACACACAACAGCCCAACACACTCCACACAAGCCCCACACCAACAGCTCAAAACAACCTCCGACCTAACACAAACCACACACCACCACCACACCAACCACACACACCCACAAACCAACACATCACCACACCCCAACACAACAACACCAACAACACACCACAACACACACCCGACCACCCACACCACCAACCCCCACCCAACACACACCACACACCCACACAACACACCACACCACACCCCCACACACCACACACACACCACTACACACACACCTCAACTCACACTAAACCAACCCCCACACACATACCACAAACCACAAACAAAACAACACAAGACAACCACAAACAACCCCAGACTAACCAACCGAGCACACACCACACAACAACACCACCGACCCACCCACCACACTCCCACACCCGACACCCACCACCCACACCCACCCACCACACCCCACTCCCACACCAACCACACACAAACACACACACACCCACACCTACACCCACGCACACACCCACCGACACACCGCACAACCCAAAACCAACCACACCCCAAACCCTAACACAACCCGTAAACCCCAACAACCCCACCCACCAACCACCATCACCCCACTACCACACTTAACACAACACCACCACCCCACCCAACCCACCACACACCACACACACCCACACACCAACACACCCACGCCCGAACCCCACCAAACACACAAAACTCCACCCACCCCACACCCGACCACCCCAAACAACACGACCAACCACAAACATACACACAGCCACCACCAACACCCTCCACCAAACCCCACCCCAACACACCCCAACCAACAACCACACACACCACAACCACCACAACAGTGAACACCCACAAAAACCCCACACAACACAACCACAGCCACCAACACCCTCCCCACCAACACAAACACACCCCACACCACAAACACACACACTCACCACCACAACACACACCACCCACCACCCAAAACACCCAACCACACAACCAACCACACCACCAAAAACAAAACCAAACGATACACACCACAAACAAACACGACACAAACCAAACAACCCACAACCACCCCCACACCAACTCCAACACACCACATCCCACAAGCACACACACAACCAACAGACACTACACACACTCAACACACGCCACACACCACAACACAACAACACACCACCACCACCCGACCAACCACCACTACACCACACACACACACACACAACTACCCGCACACCACACCACACCAACACCCAACCACCACCCCACCCCCACCCCCCACAACCAGACCACAACCCACCCCACCCACGCACAACCCACCACCCCACACAAAAACCCGCAACCCAACACCAGCCACACCAAACCACCACAACACACACCACACCCAACACCACAACATACACTGAGCCCACCAACCACAATCACATCCACCCACCTCAAACATACTACACCACACAGCTCACAAACAACGACACAACCCCACACAGATAACCTCGCACCACCCTACACCACCACCACCACACACGACACCACCATCCAACCCCCACAAAACCCCCCCACATGAACACAACACAACCACCACCCCACAGACAAACCACCAACCACACAACCCCACCCACCCACAACCAAACCTCCAAACACTAACACCAACCACACACAATAAACCCCACCCACAACCACCACCAACCAAACACACCCAACACGACACAACAATACTCCAACCCCCCCCATTACAACACCCACACCCCACCAACAAACCAACACCACCCACACACCCACCAAACACACCACCAACAACCCCACTCCAACAAACACACACCCACCAACACAAACCAAAAACACACACCACCCACCTCACTCACATCACACCACACACACACACACACCACCACCTACAACACCAACCACCACCACACACCAAAACAGCCACACCACCCCCCCTAAAACAAAAAACACACCCCACCCTACACGCGCCCACACGCCACACCCACCACACACCACCACCAACCAAACCACCTCACCCTACCACGCACAAACAACACACAGCAAACAACACACTACCCCACAACACACACAACCACCACACCACAACCCACACAAACAACAAAAAACCACCACCACAACACCACCACCAACACACCCACAACCACAAACCCACAACACACACACACCCAAACACCCCCACAAAACCCACAACACACACACACACACCATCAATTACCACCAACACACCTCAACCAAACCACCACTACCAGCTCTTACACACACACAACCCACCCACACAACACCCTCACACACCAACACAAACACCAACCACCACCAACACACACCCACCCACCCCAAAACACACAAACCACACCAACACACACAACCAAAAACACACACCCACATAACACACACAGACCACCCACCACCCACACACACCCCCACCCACAACCACTACAAGAACCGCACACCGCACCACCACACCCCCCACACCACACCAACCTCCACAAACACACACATACCACTACACCAACCAAACCCAACCAGAAACCACACCACACAACACCACACCACCATTCACCCCCGACCAAGACGACACACCCACCGCCCACACCCCACCCAAAACCAGCACACCACCACCAAACCCACAACACACCACCACAACACAACCCACCACCACACACCCACACACCCACACCAGACCCCCACACAACACACTACCACAAACCACGCAGCACGAAAACAACACTAACACCAAAACCGACACAAAACACACACCCCACCACCACAGCACCAACCCACCACAACCCCCAAGCTATAACTCCACACCCTACGACCCACCAATACACCACCCACTAACACACACACAACCTCTACACACCCAACACACCCCCACAATCACACCCACCTACCAACCCCACCAACACACAACAACCAACACCATAACAACAACCAACCCCACCCACCCCACCACACGATCACACCACACACCACCACAACCAACACCACACCACAACACACCAACCCACAACACCCCACCAACCCAACATCAGAACCACATCACCCACTACCCGACCCACCACACCACCCACAAACACATCCCCAGCCACCCAAACACATCCCCCTACTACCCCGCACCCCCATCACCAAACCCAAACCACCCACCAAACACAAACTACCACACACACACAACTAATCGAACAACCCACAGCACCACCCCACAACACAACCAACACCAGCGAGACATCCGACACAAACCACCAACCACACAACCATCACACACAACCCCAAAACAACACCCACCGACCCCCCTAAACCACAACAACAAACACACCCAACCACACACCAACACATCACCACGACACCACCACAACCCACACACCAACCCAGCCACACCCAACCCCTAGCACACCACACACTACACCCCCACAGCCCAACACCCTACACAACTACCACACCCCAACTACCCACACACACCCCACAACTCCCACAAACCCACCAACCCACCACACCACCGACCAACACCAGACCCAACCACCCCCCACAACACCACACCACACTACACAAAACCGACCACCCACCACCACACAACCACCACCACACCACACCCACGCACACCACACCACACCACCCAACACTACGCCCAACACGCACACAACCCACGACAGCAACTAAAAAAACACACCAACACACACCCACCCACACAACCACAACACCCCAACACCCACACACAACAACCACACAACCCACCCCACCACCCCACACCACGCACCAACCCACCAACACACTCCCACCCCAACACGAAACACACCAAACAACACCCCCACCCCCCTTGCCGGATCGGTTAAGACACCAGACACAAAGCCACTACCCTCCCCCATCCCAAAAAAACACAAAACCCTAACACTCACTCCAAACACACACACCCCAACAACACCACAACGACCCCCCACAACCAAAACAGTAACCAGCATACTCTGAATGGAAGAGAACTAGGGAACACCAAACCCCCAACGCTATATGCATGGTAACCAAAATTAAAAAACACCAAGATCATCTGTGTAACATCTAGTGACTAGGTGACAGCACCAAGAAATACTATCACCCTAGGCCCAACCCCTACACCAAACTCCGTGAACCTAAACAACAACACAGAACTTATGGGTCCAATGCGTATAAAGTCCTTAAAGGAAAGACATCTGATTCTCGTAAAAGTCTGAAGACTACACCCGACAATACCCTGTCCGAATCTACTTGATTGTCCAAAGACTAAACCCCTGGATTTCTCATTTATCCTCACACTTGTCCAAAGAGGACTTCATGCTTAAGTTAAAACAGTTCGAACTGACAAAGGCACAAAATTTCTGAATAAAACTCTTCATGCATACTTTGCAAAAGAGGGTATAAGACACGAAACGTCAACTGCTCGAACACCTGAACAAAACCGCGTGTCGAAAGACGGAACCGTACTCTTGTTGAGGCTGAACGAAAACAATGGCTAAGAGCAAGCTAAAGTTTTCCATTGTTCTTCTGGCTAAGCAATTGCATCATCATGTTTTACTCAAAACTGTTCACTTGTAATTCCTTGACATGATAAAACACCTTAGCCTATACATACATGCCCGAAAGCCGTCATTAAGTTCTTATCACCCAACAGAAATCTTTTGTCTCATGCTATAATCGTCACAGATGGTGAAAAATCTGATAAAATGAAGGAAAAAGGTGATGCATTATGTGTTGTTGGATTCTACTCAGTCCAAAGCTTACAAGGTAATTTAACAAGAGAACCACGAATAGCAAGTTGAAACAATTCATGTTAACTTTGACGAATTGCTGCAAATGTCGTCAGAATCACGTCATATCTGACCCCATGACAAAGTGCGACAACGTTACTTGAAACAGGACAGTTTAATTCCCGGGTCAAAAATCCAATTAAACAAAGTTAAGAACATGTTCCTCCAAGGTCGCTAGAGACAGAAACAACGTCAAATGAGCTGAATTGCTATATATTCCGATTTTCAGTTGATTACTCAATGGACATCTCTGTGTGTCAAAGTCTTCTGCTGTACATGCTGCTGATAATCCGATAAACGTCAACAACATACACAAATCACTCTATCTACAACAACCGATGTTGCAGATCCACCTCCATTGAACATTCAATCAACACATCAAACTCCAACTCATGTACCAACTGTCAATGCATCTGAGAACATTATTCAAGCATAAACCAATACTGAAAATGCATAATTTGACGAAGATGAATTTATCAACATCTTTAGTACACCGGTACAAGAACAAGGGGAGACATCGTCTCGTCATGTTGATTCGTCAAACATGCATACTTTCTATCAACACCAGTCCTTCTGCACAACGTGGATCAAAAAGAAACCATCCATTAGAACAAGTCATTGAAATCCTTCTCAATCAATTAGAAAAGACGTCACTAGATACAAATACGAGATGTGTATGGTGCACTCACCGTGAGTCAAACAAAAAACCAAAGAACATCACAGAAGCCATGGCATGATTTTGCATAGATGAAACAATCAGAGAAGAACTTCACAGTTTTGATCGATTAGATTAGGAGAATATCGACATAACCACAATTGCAAAAAGTCATTAACTTTAAAGTGGCCTGAAAAAAAACGGAATGAGAAAATACCGTAATTCATAAGAACAAATCCCGTCTTGTATTAAGGGATATCCCATAAAGTGAAGGAATTGATTTTCGAAGAGATCAATTGGCACCAGTTTGCTCGCGAGACATTGGAAGCTGTACGATTATTCGTTCATTATGCCTAGCAGTACAAATCATTTACATATCCAAATAGACGTTAAGACAACATTTCTAAACGGACCTCTAAAGGAAGAAGTGTACCGTAAAAACCAACCAGATGGGTTGTTGACCCATATCATCCTGAACAAAAGTTTACCGTCTCAAGAACGCTTTATATGGTCTCAAACGAAGCACCAAGACGTGGTAAGGATGAACTCTCCCAATTTCCTGGTATCCAAAGGATTCTCAAAAGTTCATTATCCAACTTTGTCAGAACTAACATAAGGGAAGACATATTTGCTTTGCGCAAATTTACCGTCGATGACATAAAATTATGGTTCGACGAACCCGAAAACATTCAAACAATTGGAAAACTAATGCACAACTAGTTTGATTAAGTCTGTGATGGGGAGCTTGAAATTCTTTTTGTGGAAATTCAGATCCACCATTGCCCCTCGTGCTATCTTATAAACCCAAGCTAAGTATGCTCAATGAGATACTTAAAAGCATGGTTTGACCTCATGTGATAAGCATTGATACAACCAATGGATACAAACACTCTTTGATGCTAACGTGATTGGTACTCCCGTTGACTAAACAAATATCGTATATGGTCGTAGCATCTCATGTACAACCTTATAAAAGTTCAATTTTTTGTATCCAAACACATTTTGTGAAATTAAAATGGTGGAAACTTAATGTCAATTAATAAATACAATGTTCACTAAGGCAATCTCACTCCGTCTTCAAACATTTGTGGTGGTCCATAACAATTATTCATTCCAACGTTCAAGTTTTATTAAAAATTGGTATCCCCACATATACTGTTTGAAGGCGAGTCTATCCGGAAAATGAAATTCATGCAATATCGTATGTATACTTATTCTACTTCCCATGGCTATTTTTCATGTCGAAATTTTAATCAATTGGTATCTCAAATACTAAGTGTTTTTATTATTTAAAATAAGGGAGAAAATGTGATTAAAATACGTATATACAAATGTGATCTTAAGACTCTAAGTGCAAGCTCAGTTTCTTCATGTGCTAAACAATTCGAATCCGGAACATGTGTAGGGTAAGTATTTATAAAAAAACAATGTCAAAAAAGTGGTTTTTAATTGGTTTACGATCTCTAACCCGAGCAACTAATTAATTTCAACGACGATTCTGAGTCATAAGTGGTTAGTAGGAATAAGTCCTACGAATCCGACCAGAACCGGAGGGATTTCTACCAAGGACACTCCATAGTTTAAAATAGCAGTCCATAGGGTATGAACGAGAAGATGTGTATAAGGGAAAAATGCAGACTAAGATTGAGCTAACACTGGAACAACCACAACAAGGTGTTAGTAATGACGTCTCAGTAAGCATTGAAGGGGTTAAAGAATGAAAAAAAAATGTATGGATAAAGGGTGAAAAGAAAGAAGCCCTTCATAAACTTAGGCAGAAACCGGGTCATACAAAATCTATCAAGAATCACAATAGATGATTTGTTTATAGAGAAGACGACCTCATGTACCATAGTATCAATGCACAACCCTTCCCCAGCCATTCGTTCTCACAAAAGAAACTGTCCTCATTTGTCACGGAATACACACGTTATCTATTGACATCTCAACTCCTCGAGATTGTAATATAGGAAATAGGTGGCAGTACCTGCTCCAAGCATTTCGATTACTAAAACCAAAAGTGCACAAATCAAGTACTAGAGCAGAAGAGATCAAAGTATAAATCTCATTAGGACACAATGTCAAAATACACTTGTTGAACACCATAAAGTTCACAAGTTGTAACAAAGAGTCCTACGCATTATCCTTGAGATCTTGCCAGAACATCCGAGTGATACTTAAGTATTCACAGTGAAGATGGAAATCCTGCTTGAGCCAACATCAAACAAGCTCTTGGTAGGTGACTTGCAAGATTCTATATGAATCAAGCTTGTGATAACTGGATATCAATTTTGGTCCAGTAAATGAATTGACGACTTAATCAGAAAGATAGTAACTATCTGATTCACTCTTACCGTGTTGTCTGCTTTGAGACGTTCCGGTAATGAGAACTAGCAAGCATGGTGAATCTAATACATCTGTGTTAGAAGATCCTACGCTTTGAGCTGGAAACCCTGTCAAGGAGATTCTTTGAATCTACCTGATCACAGGTATAGTATTTATACTATAAAACGGGAAACCGGAGGTTAATGCAACCGAACTCAAGATGAATGACAAAGCCATATTCATCTTTTATTGCTAACTGTCTTATTTCAGGTTTAGACGACGGTGTTGCAGCCTCATTCCAGCGAAGTCGGATTCATAAACCACATGCTCATACTCAAGCTTTCAAAGTCAATCATTCAACGTCAAGATAGTTGATTCTAATCTTCCCCACCATCAAAGAGCCTCATAATCAAATAAAGAATTGTCAATTGGGGGAGATTGTTAGACTTATAATCATATATGTCAAACAAGAATGTAACAAGTATGAGCATGTAGGTCAAGAGCACAAGATGATCAAGGAACTCAAATCAAGATGATTCAAGTCAAGGAGATGATGCAAGATAACAATCTCAAGAACTCAAAGTAAAAAAGATAAAGGCTCAAGATCAAGATCACAAAGCATAAATGAACAAAGCCATTACAAACAAGACAAGACCAAAACAAGGCAAAGCATAAACGTCAAAAGTCATATCTTCAACGTCAGGGGAGACAATGATAAAAAAAGCAAACTCCTACAAGAATGTTATCGGTGGTACAGAGGAGTTTGAAGAAAGAGACCTCAACATTGGGGGAGACTGTTAGCCTTAATTATATTAAGTCAAACAAGAATGTTATCAGTCTTATAAAGTCAAATTGGGTCTTGTAAAGTAATAGGCTAGTCGGGTATAAACGGGCTTAGAATGTAAACAAATATTGTCCATGTATAGGGTTTAAAGCCCAAGTTAAGCCAAGCCCGACCCATTTAGAAAGCCCATGAGCCAACTAGAAGGCTTGGGTATAAAAGGACCCCTCTCCACACATGGAGAGGGTTGTTGGTCATTCATATGTGTATGTATTACATGTGTGTAACCATCCACCACTCTTTCTCTCTCTAATCTAATATTCCAAAGTTCATCTCATCCTCTTTTCTTCTTTCTTATTTTCGGCTTGCTTATTTGTTGTGTAAGGATTATTTTGTGGGATAACATAATCTCCTATCACGGTCGGAGATAATCGAAACTGGCACTCCATGCCTTGAGACTACTTCCTTTAAGTACTATCTCGTCAACTTCTCTAATGAGTCATCCTCTCTTATGGGTAAGAAATGAGCAGACTTGGTCAAGAGATCGACGATCACCCAAATTGTGTCCTGACCATTTTCCGTCTTTGGCAATTTAGTCCCGAAGTTCATTGTTATATTCTCCCATTTCCATTGCAGAATTTTTGGTTGAATCAACAAACCAGACGGCTTCTGATATTCCGCCTTAACCTTGGCACACGTTAAGCACTTGCTGACGTAGGTGGTAATTTCTGCTTTCATGTTGGGCTACAAATACAACTTCTTCAGGTCTTGGTACATCTGATCCAGGATAGATGGAATACTTTGACTTATGAGACTCATGCATAATCAAAGCCATTAAGTCACCAAAACACGGAATCCAACTCCGGTTGTTCAAACATAATGTTCCTTCAGCATGAGGTCCAAGCTTATTAATCATACCATGTAGGTCTTCGGTTGTGAAGTTCTCTTCTTTTCTGGCTTCCGATTGAGCACTCAGAATCTGTTTAGGAAGATTCAAACCAATAGTCATAACTAACGCCCGAACTCGCAGTGGCTTAATCCTTTCCTTTCGGCTCAGTGCATCAGCCACTACGTTCGCCTTTCCTGGGTGATATCGAATCTCACAGTCGTAATCACTCAACAATTCCAACCACCATCGGTGTCTCATGTTCAACTCCTTATGATCAAGAATATGTTGCAAACTTTTGTGATCAGTGAACACGACACACTTCGTTCCATACAAATAGTGTCTCCACATCTTCAAGGCAAACACTACTGCACCAAGTTCTAAGTCATGGGTGGTATAGTTCTTCTCATGGACCTTGAGTTGGCAGGATGCGTAAGCTATAACTTTCTCTTTTTGTATCAAAATCACGCCCAACCCTTTATGCGAAGCATCGCAGTACACTACAAAGTTCTCACTTCCCTCGGGTAAGGCCAAAATCGGCGTGCTACATAATTTTTGTTTCAACAACTGAAAAGCAGCTTTAGCCTTTTCTACCCAATCAAACTTCACGCTTTTCTGAGTCAACTTCGTCATAGTCCTAGCGATCTTTGAGAAACCTTCGATGAATCGTCGGTAGTAACTGGCCAAACCTAAAAATTGACAAATCTCGGTTGGTGTTTTGGGTGACGCCCAATCCTTGATTGAATCAATCTTAGCGGGATCAACGTGAATGCCTTCACTATCAATCACGTGACCGAGAAATTGTACATTTGAAAGCCAAAAATCGCACTTTGAAAACTTGGCGTACAATTCCTCCTCCTTAAGTAACCTCAAAATTAACTTAAGGTGCCCCTCATGTTCTTTTATGCTCTTGGAGTAGATTAAAATATCATCAATGAATACGATCACGAATCTATCCAGGTACGGTTTGCATACCGGATTCATCAAATCCATGAATATCGCAGGTGCATTAGTCAAACCAAACAGCATTACTTGGAACTCGTAGTGACCATAACAAGTCCTAAATGTTGTCTTAAGGATGTCTTCCTCACAAACCCTGAGTTGGTGATAACCAGATCTCAGGTCGATCTTAGAGTAAACTCTTGACCCTTGAAGTTGATCAAATAAATTGTCGATTCTTAAAAGTGGGTATCGGTTCTTCACAGTAAGTTTGTTTAGTTTACGGTAGTCAATACACATCCAAAAAGATCCATATTTATTTTTGACAAACAAATTTGGAGCTCTCCTGGGTGAGGAACTGGGTCTTATAAATCCTTTGTTAGAAAGTTCTTGCAACTGAGTGAATAAATCTTGCATTTCAGCTGGTGCTAATCGATACAGGGCTCGTGCCACAGGTGTTCAACTTGTCGAGCAGGTGGTAGTCCAGGCAAGTCTTCTAGAAAGACTTCTAGAAATTCCCGTATAATTGGCACGTCCTCAAGTCTCTTCTCCTCCGACTTGTCATCAATCTTCTTGGATGTAACTTGTGCTAGATAAACTTGACATCCTTTCTGCATATACTTTTGGGTCTTCGTACACGATATGATATGCAGCTTTGACTTACTTCCACTATCACAATCATCGCCTCAGATTATCAACACCTCATCTCCATAAGGGATACGAACAATCTTCTCGTCACATACGATCACCGCGTGGTACTTCGCCAAGCAATCCATATCGATGATGACGTCGAAACTACCAAGTTCTACGGGCATTAGATCAATGTCAAATGAATGACCTAATAATCCTAACGTACAACCTATAAGGACAACATTGGTTTTTGAAATTCTTCCATCAGCAAGTTTTACAACATAACTAGTGTCTAAAGTGGACGGTGCAACATCAAGCAAGGCACTAAAGGTAGACGACACAAAACTCCTATCGGCACCCGAATCGAATAACATAGAAGCATAACAGTTATTGAGAAGGAACATACATGTGACAACGTTGTAATCAGGGTTAGCTCCTCCTCCTCCGATGGCATAAGCCTTTGTCGTAGCTTCATTGTTCCTACTCTTGTTTCCATGGTTCTGATTCTTCAACTTAGGATAATATTTTCTATAATATCTCGGCCTTTCACACTCATAACAAACAATACCCGACTGATTTCCAACTGGGACCCTCTGAGTGTTTGGAGCAACAGCGGCCGTACAATCTCTAGCCATGTGACCAATCCTCTTACAGTTTCCACATCTCACAGTACACGTCCCTTCATGATGCAACTTGCACTTGTTGTAGTAGGGGAGAGATCCAACATACCCCTTTTCTCATTGTTTCCTGTTGTGTAAGCTCTTGCCACATTCTGACCACCAAAATTTTGTCGCTTGAAAGCTGGTTGTTGCTCACGGTTGTCCCTCGGGTTGTTGTCAAACGTTCTCTTGTTTTCAGCACTTCTAGCATAACCTTTCAGTTTTTGATCCATTAAATTGTTAGCAATACAGATTGCATCTTGAAGTATAGTAGGCCCAGTAGCGATCACATTCCCCTGGATATTGTCAGGTAAACCCCCAATGAATCTCTCAACTTTGTCCTCCTCATCCAGGACCATTCTAGTACATAACAGAACCAATTCTTAAAATCTCCTGGTATAAGCAGTCAAGTCATTTCCTTTCACAGTCAAGTTCTACAACTCAGTCTCCATCTTCTAAATTTTGTTTCTCGGGCAGTACACATCAGTCGTCAACTTCATAAGTTTTGTCCATGTCATGGCATATGTAGCATTAGTCCCAATTGTTCTCTTATGAGTGTTCCACCAAGTCAAAGCACTGTCCAGCAGTGTGCATGTAGCATACTTCACTTGATACTTTTGTGGGCAATTACTAATGTGGAACACCATCTCCATCTTCTCAAACCAACGAGTCAACCCAACAAATCCTTCCTCCCCTTTGAAGTTAAGTGGCTGGCACTTTAGGAAGTCTTGATATGTGCACTCTCGAGCAACATGCATAAAGCCTCCGAAGTTCATGTTGTAATTCTCATAACCATTTCCTCCCCCGTTCCCATTACCGTTTCCTCCTCCATTCCTATTTCCATTCACTCCTCCATTTCCGTTACCATTTCCATCTCCTCCTTCATTTCCACCTTCATAATCATCCCCATTTTCTCCTCCCTGTTCATCCCCACCTTATGCTAGGGGTTCGAGGTTTCTGGCGGCATCGCGAGCTTCTAACTCTTTTGCCACTAGGTGAGCAATTAGTTCATTAACCGTTTCACGTTTCATTGTCGCTCCAGATCGTGTGTTAGGCATTGTCCTACAATCATAACAATACACCACATGATGATATTTTTAGGTGATACAAGGTTATTCACAGGGTTCGATAAATATAATAGGTTTCATCACATGGAAACACACAATCATAATAAATTCATGATAATGCCACAATTTAGTAATAATACGGTATGCAATGAATAAAAGAAAATAGCATTAGGTTAAGACATCATAACACAGAATAATAGATATTAGATTTCATATCATCAATTTCAATGATTACATCATGGTTCCCAAAAGATAGGATTTACAAATCCCTAATAATATGCTACTACTAGATACTATGGATCAATACTAGAACAATCTAAGGATGGTAGCCTAAGTGCCTCCTAGCACAAGCCTCGAGCCTAGCAATCCGCATACGATCATAAAATCGCAAACGTCGAATCTGCCTTATCTCTCTCTGAACACGCAACTCCCTACGCTGAAGTCGGGTAACTCTCTGACTCGCAACATCCAACGTGCCTCTAAGTCTCGTATTATCTCGCTCTAGCTCACTGATCCTCTCTGACAGAACTGCACTTTGTTGACAGTCGCTACAATCCTGTGCCCTTGATCCATTTGAATGCTCTCAATAACCTAAACTCGGTGAACTGGGATCTCTACAGTATGATCATGAATTCTCTGTACCAAGTCTCCCAACATCTCATAAGTAACCTCTATAGCTCCCTCATCCTGAGCAGGCTCAGGGATATCATCTGACACCACATGATGCGTAACTCTATCATCACTAACCTCAACCGTACCCTTCGCACTTGTCTCGACCTCCTCTCGAGCAACAGTCTCAACCACAACCCTAGCATCTATCCCTTCAGCTCTAAGAGCATCCGCATATACAACACACTCATCAATCTCTGCCTGAATCTCAGGATCGATATCAGGCTCTGAGTAAGGCTCGTCACGACCCCTGACATCAATGTCAACTCTTGGACCAGTCTCTTTAGGTATAGAGGACTCAAAACTCTCATCCGAACTAACCTATAAATCTATCTCAGAATCAAAACTCCTAATCCTCTTGTGAGGTGGTAACAGATCAGCACGTACATAAGACAATGCTCTAGGTATAGCTGAAGATACCACTACAGATGTGGTAGGGTACCTACTTCTCTTGTGAGAAGGACCCGCGGAAGAAGAATGAGATGGTCTCTCAGTAATAGCAGCAGATGAATGAGGAATACTCGGTACTGATGAACATAACTGATGACTAGATCTCATACCCGATGGAAGTGCTGGTGATGAATGATTCGAAGATGAATGACCAGATGAAGAATCAGAGAGGACATCTGAAGAAGAATCTGATGACATCTCTGATGATGAATCTGATGGTGAATCTCTCGATGAATCATCGAGTGTGAAGTAACCTGATGAAGAGTAGTCAACTGAGTGTCTCATAACAAGACGGTGTGTAGGTAGTGGCCCAACCCTCTTCTTCGCAGTCATCATGTGTACCGGCCTTTTAGGATGGTAGCGATACGGTCGACCATAAGGAATAGGCTGTCCGGGTGAAACAATGGTAACTCGTCTACGACGAACACCAAATGGTGAAGGTAGAATCAGACCAATAGGTGGTGCAACCTCAACGGGTGGTATCTCATGAGTAGGTCATGGTGGTGTATCAGGGTGTGTCATCGTCAGATGAGTCGATGTAGATGAATGGAGATGTGTAGTGTGTAGTAGGAGCAGTAGGTGGTATCGTGGATGTAATAGGTGAGATGGTAGGTGTCTCAGCACGTATAAATGAGGCATCGTCATGAATGAAAAGTAGATCAATAATAGGCTTAGTGGCTAGCAAAGTGGCAGGGATCCTACCAAACTAAAGAACTCGTCCAGAAGGTGTCTCAACACTCTCCTCATAAGAATCCGAAGAAATCAAAATAGTAGAGATAGCCATAACCTGCAAAGCAAAAGTTTATATAAATATATTTATATCAACCGTGCATGATGCGGGAAAAATAAATGAATGAGTAAACCATTGAATGCAGTGCCGCGAAATGGAATGCAATATAATTATAGTAATATTAGTTATACTTAGTATTTACTTATTTATTACATATACATATTACGTATACGTAAGATTACGTAAAGCACATATAATCACGCAAGGATCACATACTGGTTATAGACCAAACCTAGTTATACTACCTGGCTCTCTATAACCTTGGCTCTCGATACCAATTTGTCACACCCCCAAATAGGGTCTCGTCAGAGTAAGCGTCCGGGGGCATGACGTTCATGAATATCTCAAATACAAAGCATAAAGAACGACCTCTAAGGGTACGTTTTGAAAATAAACACCGTTGCATAAATTTAAAATATTAATAAGTTTTACATCAAACAATTTAAATGATTCAAGAGTTAAAATGCGGAAGCTTAAATTAGTTTCAACAACGGTATTTAAAAACATAGATAATTTCTTAAAAACCGGTCCAAGCAAAAGACTTCACATAATTCAAGCAACGACATCCAAGCTAAGCACCTAAGAAAAACATGCTTAAAATGTCAACATAAAGTTGGTGAATTTATAGATTTTAGTTCAAATATTATCAGTGTGGACCACAAGATTTCAAAACGTTTGTGACAGTTATAGGAGATACAACTCCACATAAAGAGGCATTTACGTTGCACTAAGCTCATGACACCGAGGCTAATAGTGGAAAATAGCATGTACACTGCTATATAAGTCTTGCCCTTACAGGTGTCTGACCAAAGACCACTAACTAATTTCAACATGATATACATTCGTTGGCCTGGACAGTCCGTCAAGTACCCGACCAGTAAGAATAACCAAACCCGAATAGGGATTATTAATCCCAATAGATCTATTTATTCACTCGCGCTCACTTAACCAGCCAGTCGGATAAAGGTAATTAACGGTTCTTGATGATTCGGGCAATAGTGGTCTAAACGCTACTTAGGCAACACGTAAACAGGGAAATTCTTACGTATAATACTTGTGTCCAGTTTTAAAAGCAATCAAGTTATAAAATATTTATTTAGAACGAGTAAAGAGTGGGGCTATGAACTCACCTTAAGAGAATGGTGAGCAAATAATTCAACGGAGAAAATAACGATATCGGATGACTCTAACTGCGACCTAGTTAAAAGACGCGCTTTTGAAACGAGAAATAAATACAAAACATCGAATAAGACACTTAACGAAAATAGACATCCATAAGTATTTGTGCGTTTAGTTTATATAATAAAAATGTGACATTAATAAGGTATACGGTTTATAGTTATGTTACGATATGTTTAACGACATGTTTCTAATTTCAGAAAGTTACTATTTTTAGAAAGTTTCTATTTCAGGAAAGTTCTATGTTTCGGGACATTAAAACCGTCACCTAATATACGATGATTCCATTTACCCTAAACGCATTAGTGAAACCTAAACATCACTTTCTAAGTCCGTCTAGCTACTAATTACCAAAAGTTTTTATTTTTAGAAGTTTCCTATTTTAGAAATCCGACATTAAGTTAGTGACATTTTTTAAAGTTCCTACTTAATATACTAGAGTTATTACTTGTTTTGCCAACATTTTAAAAGCTTAAAATATCTCAAAAGTGTCTGAAAAGCCATTTTCCTATTCCAATTAGCAAGCTTATATAGTTATTTTCCCAAAAACGTTCCAAAGTTCATTTCGCCATAATTCGGCCGTTTTAAGTCCACTTTTAGTGTTCGAGATATGAAAAATTATCTATTTGAAACAAGCTATCCAAAAACTACCTTCTCGGCTAATAAAAATATTTTTAGGTGTCCGAAAACCTTAAAACAAACTTGGATCAGCAAGCACCCTTTTCGCAAAGGCTTCCAAAAACACAACCAAACTTCACAATAGTGCCTATACTATCCTAAATCCATTCACTACTAAACCAATCCAAAAAATCCACTCTTAATCTATTCAAATCCCTTCACCATCTTTGTTGCAACACTCAGTCTTACCAAGACTACAATATGAGTGCATAAGAATACCAACATCTTTATTGTTTATAAAAACTTACTTTATAAGCTTTGAAAATTATAAGAAAATATATAGATGTATAGATCTTGAATAGAAATGCAAGAACATAAAGAAATCAAAAGAAAAAGGTTAGAATTTACTTACAAAAGTTGATGAACAAGATAGAAACAAAAGATCTTGAAAGAAGAAGAGTAGATCTTGAAAACCCAAGTATGAAACCAAACCCTAACTTATAAACCTTTGAAATAAATCTTAAATCAAATAAACCCTTTCTTAGAAACACCTTAGATCTTGTTAGAAATGAGTTTGGAGTGTGTGAATCTTGCTAGAAATCAAAGTTGTGAATTGTGTTTGTGTTTGTGTTTGTTGCCGAGACCAAGGAGAAAGAAAAGAGAGGGGAGGACAAATTTTTCCTAATGAAATGAACCAAATGAGATGCGTCTGTTTATAAGTGGGTATTTATAGGTCAAGGTTTAAGTTTTATGGTTACATGTGGCTCAAGCACACCAAGGGTGTGTGGTTTGTTGTGTTCAGCCGGCCAAATGACAAAGAGGGGAGGACCAAGCTAATTTGGCTAACTATGGCTCATTACTTTAGCTCCAAGGCTAACTAATCTATCTAGTGCTCAAGTGGTCCAAGATTCACATGTGATGTGTAAGGAGAGTTGGCTTGTAGTAAAGAATAAAACAAGTATGTCACTTTTCATGTCTTGAATGCATGTGATATAATTTTTGATTTCAAAATTTGGTTTCTTTTCTTTTGTTGGCTTGCACTGAAAATTCAAGGAGGGTAGGGGAGGACATGAAATTTGAATTTTGTACAAGGAGACTAGTAAATTTTCGGGGTTCCGTTTGATCAAAAATGCTAAAAACTTAAACTCACGCAAAAATATAAAAATTGCAAACGTAAATATTCGTAAACTACGAAATGACATAAAATGACTTTATTAATTATAATTCACGTAAATTAAGCTCAGTCAGACGTCAGAACGCTTCCGATAACGATTTTCAGTTTTTACACGGGACAACATCCCGGATTAACATCAAAGTAACACGTAACTTATAAAAGTTAAAATATTGAACGAAATCGGTGAAAATATTGATCTGAAATTTATGAGATGTCACAAATGTATTGAATGTGAAACATTTTGAAATGTATTTTAAAACATCTCATTTTTGAGGTCGTTTTCCGTGACTTGTACTTCTTGTTCCATGACGTCGCACCCTAATGTTACCTTTCCGCTGCTGTCCGATTTTGGGGGTGTGACAATAGTTATAACAGGCCAAATTTAGTGGCCTCATGTAAGAGTATTATGATGGTAGTGGGATTTTACACGAAACTAGTTGTTGAGGAACACCTCAACAAAACGGTCATGTAGAACGAAAACATAGACATAGTTTTGAAATAGCTCGAGCTATACCCTTTTAAGCATCGATACCGATCAAATTTTGGGGGGAATGTATTATGACAATGGTTTATTTAATAAATCGCACACCTACTATAACTTTGCAAACAAATCTCCTCACGAAATCTTGTTTGGTACACAACCCTCATATGCACACATACGCGTATTCGGGTGTTTGCATTATGCCCATGTGAATCCAAAAGATACTAACAAGTTTAAGGCTCGTGGTAGAAAGTGTGTTTTTATGAGATATCCTAATGGAAAGAAAAGTTGGAAAGTATACGCTTTAGAAAATGATCAAATGTTCACATCACGAGATGTCAATTTTTATGAGAATGTTTTTCCACTATCGTTAGGAACACATGAATCTGTGACAAAAATACCTATAGATATTCAATGCACGTTCTCCCCTTTAGAAGACCTTAATGAGAATGTTGAGAAAACTGATGTCGATGAGTCAAGATTTCATGCATCTGGTGAAAATATTAAAGTGATAGAGTGGTCATAAGAACCAACTGATGAAGAGGGAAATATTGTGCCTACTATTGTCAACCTAAAAAATAAAAATGAAACAATATGTCGACCACAACACAAAACATAACCTTCCATACGTCTCAAAGATTTTGTTTTTTACTCTACCAAGTTAAAGGATGGATGTGTATCAAAATCAACAATTAACTTTTCAACTCAGGTTAACTCTCAAGAAAATGATCATAGTAGTAGTCACCCCCCACAGTCATCACAACAAGCATTTTCATAAGGTACAATATATACCTTAGCAAATTACGTAATGTTTGATAATTCTTCTTAGAATCATAAATAATTCTTGGCGAAAATTACAATCACAATAAAGCCTTAAAGTCACAACGAGGTCGTACAAGAAAAAAAATTAGAGATATGTCATGGCAAAGAAATTATAGCGTTAAAGGAAAATAAAATATGGATCGGGACGACACTTTCGTTAGGCAAGAAACCAATTGATTGCAAATGGGTGCACAAGGTTAAGCATAACACGAATGGTTTAATCGAACATACAAGGCTCGCTTAGTGGCAAAAGGATTTACCCAAGTTGAAGGTCTCGATTATCATGAAACATTCGCTCAGGTTGCTAGAATGAGTTTGGTTCATGTACTTTTATTCGTCGCAACAACTCGAAATTGGGAGCTACATCAAATGGACCTTAATAATGCATTCTTACACGGAGATCTCAATGAAGAAGTTTACATGAAACTTACTCCTGGGTTCCATGGGACACGTGCATATTCAGTTTGTAACTTAGATAAGTCAATATGTAGACTTCGCCAAGCATCTCAAAACCGGTTTAACAATCTGACAAATGCACTTAAGTAGTATGGTTTTGTCCAGTCCTTTGCCGATTATTCACTCTTTAGGTATCCAAAAGATAACGTTTACTTGAGTCTCCTCGTATACGTTGATGATATCATTCTTGCCGTTAACAATTCCGCTGCATGTCAATCGTTTAAAGCTTATCTAAATAGTTGTTTCCGTATTAAAGATATTGGGAAGCTAAAGTACTGTATTGGGGTCGAAGTTGCACGATCACCGGAAGGAATTTTTCATTGCCAAATAAAATACGCTTTCGACGTAATTTCATAAATTGGCCTCCTTGGTTCCAAGCCTGCATACATCCCCATAGAATTCGATCAAAATTTTCAATTGGCTGAGGGGGAGTTGGCTAATGGGGGTGTCTATCGTCGACTAGTTATTTGTTTAGTTATTTGACTATAAAACATCCAAAGATTACTTATGTCGTTCATGTGCTTTCATTATTTACACATGCATCGAAGAAGGCACACTTCGAGGCCACTTTATAGGTAGTTCATTATTTAAAGGATAGACTGGGACAAGGAATATTACTCCATGCAGATAGGGACCTTCGCTTATGTAACAACTCTAAAATCAGATAGCAGCGAAAGGTAACCGAGGGTGCTACTTGGTATGTGCTTAATTACACATACCTTTTACCTTTAAAAACGAGCTAAAATAACCAAAAGCGGACTTAAAATGCCAAATATATCAGAGTTTATAAAAGTACAAGGTCTCAAAAGTTTAAACATTTCATAACGTTTTAAGAAAAAGTTATCGAATGGTAATAATATGCAGTCTTCAAAATATGTCGTGCGACTTCCTTCCAAGATAACACCTTAAAGACATGAGATAAACATGTTAAAAATGTCAACAAATAATGTTGAGTGAATTCATAGGTTTTATAATTAAAGCAGTGGACCACAAGATTTTAAGTAATAGTAGACAAATGAAACACATTCATAAGTAAAAAACAATTATTATTGCCCTAAGCTCATGACACCAAACCTTAACAGTATGCAAACCCCGATCAGGTCTGTACCCCGAAATAAGGTGTTCTGCCTAACACCAAAGTATTAATTCAAATGTTAAATGCGTCCGTTTGACTTGGTATTAGTTGTTGCATACCCGAACGGGGATTGTCAGTCCCAATAGATTTATTCATAGCATTTGCGCTTAAACAAAGTAATTAACGGCTCATGATACAGGGAACTTAATTGGCAGTAGTGGTACTTAATGTTAGGTTTATGAAAAGTGTCGATTATGTGGTTTTATTATTAGACTTTATTTTGTTTAGTTTAATATAGCTTGTAATAAGGTTTATTATGCTTTAAGTAAGAAATAGCATAATAACCAAAGTCTAGGGACTAGTATTGTCAAGTTAGAAAAATAAGGAAGGGAAGCCTCCCTTCCATTGCCTATAAATAGCCCTCTAATCATCATTAGAGGGTGATGCTCTTGTAACCAACTTTCATTTCCCTCCTAAATAATATTTGAATTTTCCCTTCATTTGCTCTCATTCTCTCTAAGCTTGCATGTTGATATGATTGATTCAAGATTCATGTGACCTATCAAGTGGTATCAATCGCCAATAGAGAAGTAGAGTGTTCGATTTGTGCGTGTTTTTGTTCGACCGAGAATCAAGAATTGGTGGTTTCCAAATTCGGTAAGTACTATTGAGGTTTCGAGATTGATTTTGGCTGTGATTTTGAGATATTGGACGTTATTGTACTCTCAGAACTGTTCATTTCATTCTCGAACGCGTGGATTTGATTTTTGGTAGAAGCTTTGCATTCTCGGTAGAGTGATTTTGCGTTAAGGAACATTTTTTCTTGTAAATTTAGCAATTTCAGTACGAAACTTCAGTGTAATAGATATATTCGATCTTTTGGTTCTATCGAAAGTCGTTTATTAGGAATTCGGGTTTAAACTCGGTATTATCGAATTTGTTGAGATTTACAAATTTGGTTCCATCGAATTTGTGATATAGGGAATTTTACTAAGTCAAAAATCGGTAATAAGCTTTACAAGTCAGTTTACACTTTCATTTCACGGATTTATCGAATTTTGAAGTGTTAAAAATCGATTGCTTAAGATTTACTAAAACTCGGTAATCAAATTTGGTTTTATTGAATTTGAATTTTCTAGAACACTTGGATTATCTAGTCATCATAAAATTCGGTTTCATCGAATTTGTGGTTATTAGTAGTTCATAACTATTAGAATTTTACAAGTTAGGTTTACCGAGTTTATAGTGAATAGTGTTACTGAGTTTGAGTAGTTTGTAGATTACCGAGTTTAGTATTTGAAGATTTTCGAGTTTGATAGGGTACTGTTCAAGAAGGATATTCGTTTTTTGATTACGTGTTGTCTGTGAACAGTGTTACCGAATTTGACTATGTTACCGAGTTTGGATATATTCTCACAAATCTCACTCATATTCATCTAAAAAGATCTAATCTTTGAATCTTAAGACATGTCGACATCCAAAATATACCAACAATCCCTTGCTGAAGCCGGTTCTGAGACTAGGCCACCCATGCTTGAAAGGGGTAGTTACATACCTTGGGCGAGTAGATTCAAACGATTTCTTAATCGCAAGAGGGAAAACCGAAAATGGCTTCTTAAAGCACTAGAAGATGGCCCTTATGTGTTTAGGAACATCACACCTACAGGTTCAACATTACCAAGGTTGCAAGACGTAGAGGATCTTCAAGGAGATGACTTATTGTACTATGATGCAGAAATGGAACTCACGAATATGATTCTTCTTTCTATTCCTAATGAAATTTACAATTCTGTGGATTCTTGTAAGACGGCCAAGGAAATGTGGGATCGTGTTGAACGTTTGATGAGGGGAACTATACAAAACCAAGTTGACAGGGAAACACGGTTTACAAATGAGTTTGATCAATTTGTTGCAGAACCAGGAGAGTCACTAGTTTCAGTCTACAATCGTTTTGCTCAGTTAATGAATGATTTGGAACGAAACAACATGAAGTTTCCAATTGTTTCAGTTAACACAAAGTTTCTGAATAGCTTGCAACCGGAATGGTTGAAATATGTGACTCAAGTTCGTTTGGCTAAGAAATTGACAGTTGATTCGTTTGATGATCTTTTTGATTATCTTTCGCAATTTGAGAAATTGGTTAATGCTTCAAGGGCAAAGAAGTTGGAAAAGTCTCATGATCCTTTGGCTCTAGTAGCACACACGGGTTCATCTTCCAGAAACACCTCTTCTTATTATGTGACACATCCTCCATCTGTAGTTGATTATGATGAAGAGTTTGAGCAGGATGATGTTCACAACCATTCTGAAGATCCCCTAGCATCTGCTATGTTGTTACTTGCCAAAGCTATTACTCAAAACTTCTCTAATCCAACAAACAATCGTCTTCGTGCTTCGTCTAATACCAGAAATCAAGCAGTCGTTCAAGGTGACAGGGTGAATATTCAAAGCAGAAATTCTGGTAATGTTGGAAGAAATAATCGAAGAGCTTATGTTCAAGGAGAAGTTGTTGAGGGAATGAATGCTACAAATGAGACTGCAAATGTTCAAAGGATTGTTCGAACTCCGACTCCAGGCAATACTTCAACGGGTCAATGCTATAACTGTGGTGGAAAAGGACATTATGCGAGGAATTGTCCCAAGCCAAGGGTTCGTGATTCAAAGTATTTCATGGAGCAAATGTTGTTGGCAAAACAGGATGAAGCCGGTGGAATTCTTACTGATGAGTAGAATGATTTTCTCTTTGCGAATGCTTCAAGGATGGAAGAAATTGAAGAACTGAGTGCAAACATATGCTTAATGGCCAGAATTCAACCAGCTAATCAAAATTCTGATGATGAGCAAAGCTATGAGTCTGCATTTGTAAAATTGTTAATTTGAGTAATCTTTTCTCTCGACAAGATTTATATTATTAAGGGGAGTGAGCTCAGTCTTGAATTTTAACCATCCAACCCACGTTTTTAGATAGTTATAACCTTTCCAAGTTTCACGTTCCACTTTTAGTTATATGAATTCAAAGGTGAGATTGTCCCATGTAGCAACATTTCTTCTCGGTGCATCCCAACCTCGTTGGCTAAGTAACCGGGCTTTTGACGACCCTTAGAGAATAATTTGTTTAGACTTTCTGACTTTTGAACCCTTTACTAAAAATTTTCCGTAAAACTTAGTAAGTTTATAACTCAAAGCAAGCTAATTTCTCCAAAATTAAGACATTGTAGGTAAGTTAATTCCTTTAGAGTGACTTTCTTCTCAGAACCTCCCGACCTCATATGTCAAGTGCCCAGGCTTTTGACACCCCACAGAGAATACTGATCAGAATTAACAAACGTCTGGTTTCAAAGTTTTGTAGGGATTAACAAGTTTAAGTTCAAAAGAATGTTTAAATTTTAGAAAAAGATATTTTTCATTTATTTATTAAGCAACATATACTAGCAACATTATTATATTTTTTACATCATTTTCATTTTTCAATTTTTTTGCAACATTTATATTTACACCGTATAAAGGGAAAATTTCTTTTTAGAAAATTAGAACATATTTTTAATCAAAAACTCTTATTTATCAATTCGTCGATAAAGCTTTTTACTCTAAAAATGTTGATCTTAACGGACTTTTAAGAGTGATAAAACTTTAACTTGTCTTTCAAAAAGAGCACGTATAATTAGTCATCTTTGAAGTACTGGAAAAAAGCCACAAAATTACATTATGAGCTTTTAAGATTCAATAATCCTTGGCTTAGCATTCCAACTTGTATTTAAAACTCTATCATTTCTCGTTCTTTGCAACTTATCAAATCTATAATAAAACGATCCGCGAATGCATAGCCAAATACATTACAGCTTTAGCATATTATAAATACATTAATGGAAAATGCAAAACTCTTAGCCATATGCGTCGATAGCAATTAAAGCTTTTGTATAAAGGCTAGCACAAAGCAACAATATATAATAAAATAGAGAGAATAATATTATTTTGGACGTCCACTCAAGAACATCTCACTTATCTTATACAGTTCGTGTGTCTGTCCCTTTCAGTACCAACGCTACGCCTATCGCTCGCATAACTAACACGATCTAAAGAGACACATCAGAGAGATAGAGAGAGTACAATCGAACAGACATCTCCGTCACCACACATATATTCAAAAATTCCCCCTGCGGCCACGACCACAACATGTGATAACCACACAAGCCTATCAACAACAAATCAAGAGAGACAAGCCGTAAGATCTACTAGACAGACACCACACTCCCCCTCGAGCCCCCACCACCCCCCCACCCACAATAATTACGAGACAGATGACTATGAGATATCTCTCAAGAGAAATGTTACAAGTTCAGACCACGCAGACTATGTAAAATACCGCTTGTCATACGCTGAGAAGGCTCAGCGCCAGCCTAACATTATAAACGCGCAGCATTAGCTCAACTCAGGAATTCAATGTTTACTTCCCGAAGCTATCCACGCCTCTAATCTTGTGGTACCCCCTCACACCGCGCTCGCGCCGCGCCGCGTGCTGACCCTCCCCCCACCACCTCCGCCTTCTCAATCGCTTATACCGATTGCTCTATCTCCAACGCACTCAATATGTAAACGGGAATCTCACGTAAATCTATAACCGCCGTTTATTATTATGCAAAGAATTATTAAAGGTAGTTAGCAAGATCAAGGATATAGATTCCCAAAATAACAAGTTGCAAAGGACTGAAGAGCGAGTGAGCATTGGAAAAAACACAAAGCACGAGAGTCTTCATAACCTGGGTAATCCTTACAATCATCATAGACAACAAAAACACAAGATTGGAAGAGGCGAGCCCCGTCACGTTAAACTTATTAGAAAATAGAAAGAAGATAGAAACACGGGTTGCCTCCCGAGAAGCGCTTTGTTTTTGTTAACCGAGTCACGAGCTTGACTCGACCCTAAATTTAATTGTCCATGGGGAAGGTTTGGAGATCCGGGACAACCATAGGTGGTATGTGCCCTCCAAAGTAATGTTTGAGTATATGATGTTCACTTGAAGGGTTAGGTCCGTTGTTGAGGATATAACTCAAACGGTACCATAAGAGGAAAACTTAGGTGACGATGAACGGTCTGGTCCAGCGGGTCTTAAGCTTGCCCGAGAAAATCTTTAATCGAGAATTAAAGAGAATGACTCGATCACCAGTTTAAAGATGCGGTTCATGATTTTGGAGTCTGTGAATTTATTCGTATTTTCTCTTTGTAGATTAAAGAGTTCTCGTAGGCTTGATCCCGGAGTTCATTTAATTCATTCATTTGAACTTTTCGGTGATCACCCACGGACTTAAGATCAAACTTACAATGTTTCAAGGCCCAATAGGCCTTGTGTTCAAGCTCGATAGGAAGATGACAAGCCTTTCCGTACACAAGCTTATAAGGCGTACACCCGATGGGTATTTTGAACCCGATACGGAAGGCCCATAATGCATCATCTAACTTATCGGACCATGAAGCACGGTTTTCACCTACGGTCCTTTCTAAGATACGTTTCAAACCACGATTTGAAACCTCCACTTGTCCACTAGTTTGTGGATGATACGCGGTAGAAAGATGGTGAGTAACTCCATATTTAAGCATGACTTTTGCGAATTGGTCATTACAAAAATGAGTATCGCGATCACTAATTATAGCACGAGGAGTTCCAAATCGGGCGAAGAGAGATTTCAAATTTTTTACGACAACTCGGTCATCGTTAGTGGGGAGCGCTTTTGCTTCAACCCATTTAGACAAGTAGTCAACGGCCACGAGAATGTACTTGTTCCCTCGAGAAGACGGAAACGGGCCCATAAAATCGATGCCCTAAACGTCAAAGATCTCGCATACTTGAATTGCATTTTGGGGTATTTCATCTTTTTGCGAGATTTTGCCTTGATGTTGACAAGTGTCACACCGTGTGACCAAGTCATGTGCATCTCGCTAAATAGTCGACCAATAAAATCTGGAATCAAAGACCTTTTTAGCGGTGTAGTTGGCACCATGATGTCCCCCGGTAGGTCCATTATGGCATGCCGTGAGGATATCAACGGATTCTTGGCCGTAAACACATCATCTAATCACTTGATCTGCACCAATTCTAAACAAGTAGGGGTCGTCTCAGAAATAATGCTTAACATCTTTAAAGATTTTTTTCTTTTGTTGGGACGACATGCCTTTCACAATAAAATTTCCCGCATGGTAGTTTGCAATGTCAGCGAACCATGGGGTACTAGAATCACCACAAAAGGTAACCATACCAAGAGTCTCGAGAGGAAATGTTATGGTAATTTCCTTGTTCTCGAGAAAATTTTGGTAAGGATTTTCAAGTATTGATAAGTGGTCGGTCGCGAGATTCTCCGCT
>BQNB010006329.1:10791-85911 GCA_026074375.1 Tanacetum coccineum
CTATACTATTTTCTCAAGCTTAAATTATATTTTATTAACTATAATTCTTTTGTTTAGCAAATACTACTTGTAGCATAATAGCATATAATCATTTAGCACTTTGCACACAATCTATATTCTAAGAAATTTAGAAAGAAGATATACCTTTGCCTACAACGCGTTTTCTTTAATGTCTTTAAATGTGTTAGAAACACGAAAAGTATCAGTCACTTCCAATAATAGTTAGTCAAAGCCTGTAGTTAGTCCAATGTAATGTTAATAATCTAATCGGGCCAAAAGGCCCATGGAAAGCCCACAAGCTAACTATAGGCCGGCCATAGGGTAGTATAAATACCCTCTCCATGCCTTGGAGAGGGTGGTTGGTTGTATCTCATTTCACATAGTTAATACATTTTCTCTTTTTTTACTTTCTCTCTCTAGTTCTTGCTTGATCTTAAAGATTACTTGTATTCTACAATTGGTATCAAGAGCCATGGAGTGATTTGTTTAGTTTTTGTGTTTGTTTTTTGTTTCGTTTTTTCCTTTAAACTGTACGTCATTTCTTGTTCTTTCTTTGTTTTCGAAGCTTTTATGTACACTAAAGGATCATTTACCTTGGTAAATATGATCTAGTATCTTTAGGATATAGGTGTACAAGCTTAAATTCAAGAAAAACATCATCTTTGTTCATCTTTTATATTCAAAAAGCTTTAAAAAGTACAAATCTTGATTTCAAATTTTTTGGCTTAAAAACCACAAAGTTTGCATTTTAAAGTACCTATAGGCTTAGTAATACTAGTTGTATAAGAAAATTTTGGAAAAACAATCAAAAGTTAGTCTTTTTGTGTTTTATAGATTTTGTGTTTCGTTACCGAATTAGCAGTTGGCAAGATTAGCAGTTCACCAAATTAGCAATTGGCAGAATTAGCAGTTCACCAAATTAGCAGTTGGCAGAATTAGCAGTTCACCGAATTAGCAGTTCACCGAATTAGCAGTAACCGAATTAGCAGTTTTTTTGGCAACCGAATTAGCAGTAACCGAATTAGCAGTTTTCCTTTGGCAACCTAATTTGCAGTTTTCCTTTGGCAATCTAATTCACAGTTTTCCTTTGGCAACCTAATTCAACCGGATTCGCAACTTTATTTGGACACCGAATTTGCAACTAAAGTTTAAAACTCAAAATTGCTAAAAGAAAATTACACGGTTTATTTCTTTGATTTATAAAATCTCATGAAACATTTATTTGTTTTCCCGGTTTAATCAAGAATTGTAAAATCCCGTGTAGTTTCATGACTTAAAACACATAAAAGACAACCCATTCAAACACAATTACTTTCTATCACCGTTCGATCCAACAATAATCTTTTAACATACAAGTTTCTCCCTTCTTGCTGACAAAGCGATTCTTTCGGGTGCTGACAATCATCCACCTATGTTGGAAAAAGAATTGTACGATTCTTGAAAAAGCAGAATAGAGTTATACATGATGAAAAGACAACATGGACGAATGATTCTTGAATCCGTTAAAAATGGTCTACTCATTTGGCCTACGATTGAGGAGAATAGAGTGACTAGACCAAGAAAATACAATGAATTGACACCTGCAGATGTAATCCAAGCTGATTGTGATGTCAAGGTTACAAATATCATTCTTCAAGGTTTACCAACTGAGATCTATGCACTTGTTAGCCATCATAAAGTCGCCAAGGATCTTTGGGAAAGAATTCAACTTCTCATGCAAGGAACTTCATTGACAAGGCAGGAAAGATAGTGTAAACTATATGATGAATTCGATAAGTTTGCTTACAAGAAGGGAGAAACACTACGTGACTTTTACTTTAGATTTTCACTACTACTTAATGACTTGAACATCTACAACATGAAACTGGAACAATTTCAAGTAAACACCAAGTTTTTGAACACTTTTCCTCCTGAGTGGAGCAAATTTGTGACTAATGTCAAACTGGTTCAGGAATTGCACACAACTAACATTGATCAGCTTCATGCTTACTTGGGACAACACTAATTTCATGCAAATGAAGTTTGTTTAATGCATGAACGCAACTCAGATCCTCTTGCTTTAGTTGCAACTCATCAAATGATACAGTCTCCTTATTAATCTCATCAGAACTCTTACCAAAACTCTCACTATCAACAACAAGTTTCACCATATCAGTCTCCACAGTATGGATCACCTTATGAGTCTCAACAATACTCAATCAATCAATCATCAACACCTCTTTCAATCACTTATGCATCTAATAATTATTAATCATCAGTTCACCACAACATTTATTCTCCATCATCATCAATCCCTCAATTGGAATATGCTCCCACACTTAACCAACAACCAAAACAACATGAATTTCCCTAATGCTATGGGTACTACTAGGACCTACACTTCAGGCACAAGTGGAAGTAATTCTGGGAAACAAAGGATTGTTATTTGTTACAACTGCAAAGGGGAAGGACACATGTCCAAGTAATGCACTAAACCTAAACGGAAATGAGATGATTCATGGTTTAAGGATAAAGTGTTGCTGGTTCAAGCTCAAGCAAATGGTCAAATTCTACATGAGGAAGAGCTAGCATTTTTGGCAGATCCAGGAACAGTAGAAGGTCAAGCCACACAGACTGTCATTACTCATAATGCTGCTTATCAAGCTAATGATTTGGATGCATATGACTCTGATTATGATGAACTCAACACTGCCAAAGTTGCTCTCATGGCGGATTGATGTCATTATGGTTCAGATGCTCTCACTGAGGGACACAATCTTGATAATATGGATAACAGTATGATAAATCAAGGTGTGCAGGTGATGCCGTCTTCTGAACAGTCCAATATTGTGAATCATTCAGAGACTGAAATAACCAGTGATAGCAATATCATTCCTTATTCTCAGTATCTGAAAGAAACACAACAGGCAGCTGTTCAGAATTCTAACTCCTCTGCACAACCAAATGCACTAATATTACCTGTGATTAAACAACTAAAAACCCAAGTAATTAATTGCACCAAGATTAATCTGGACAATAAAAGTGTCAATGATACTTTAACTACTGAGCTTGAAAGATATAAAGAATAAGTTAAAGTGATGAAAAAAGGACAAAATGTTGAAATAACAAGTAGAGATAAGTTTTTAGATTCACATGAACAGCATGCCGAGATTGATCGTCTTAAACAAACTCTTTCTGAACAATTATGAGAAAAAGAATCTTTACTGAAAATAGTTACTATTCTAAAAAATGATTTTAAAAAAGAGATGATAGTCAAATATCTCAGTTGTCTCAGCAAATTCACCAGTATATGAGTATTCTCTATACATATAAAGACCAACCTCATATAACCACTCTAGGCACCAAAGATATAGCCTCAAGAGCAGTAAAAAAAAAAACCTACTTGTTGTGACAACTCTCTCTGATCTTACTAAACTCCTCTACATAAGCGCTCAACCATCTACATATTGATTCTAGTGCTCTCTATAGTGCTACTATAACAAATATAACACAAGAGAGTTATATGTACTCTGCCTTGTCACCGATCCGCTAATGTACCCAGGTCCGACCATATCGTGTCCCCTAAGTCTCGTCCAAGTAAGCAACCGTGTGCTAGTAGCACTGACTCTATAGTATACAAGACATAACACAATCACTAGTGGCACTATAATGTCCTAGAATATATATAAAATAGTAGAGATATAGAGTTATACAATAATATGTAGATGAATATCTCCTAGAGACATGTTGAGAGAGATGTGTCGTTCTGTGAGTATGTTTCCTGACTCTCACCCATCGATCAGATACACTCGCCATAGCCATCGTACGATTGGATCGTCTTTAAAAAACTCACTTTCTGATAACAATTGTTTGATAGTAAATCATATAGCTACTCGCACCTATCTGTGGATACACAGAGCTACATAGAACTCGTCTCCAGATTTCTCCTAATATGAGAATGCATTGAGGTAAAAGAATAAGAGTATGAGATATATGCAGCTAAATAGATTCTTGCTGTTCGATAGATGATCACTTGCCTTGTGTAGAGCTAATTAAAGTATACGCCAAACTATCTAAAGAGCATGTGGATATAAGATAGAAAATAGCGTCGTCTATACGTAATAATGGAGATACACTCATCTTTCGCAAACTGTTCATAGGAAGTGATCCATCTTCTACTCGATATAGAGATGTATAGAGTCTCCTAACCCATAGAGTGTGATTAATGTATCAATTAGAACTATCACCGGCGCTCATCAGGTTTGTAGTGCTACTAGAAATGCCAGTTGTTATCTTATCTGTGCTCGCCTAATCGTACTGAGTGATGATGTGGTCGGAGTTCTCCGAGTAGACACTCTTCTCGGTCTGGAAACAAACCCCCAAACAAAAAACAAAAACAAAATCCGACCCCCAATCCCAAAACTCCCCCCCCCCCGATACTGTCCACGCTACTATGATCTTGAATACTACTACACTCATTGTATAGTGTCATTGTAGGCTTCGACCCATGATTCGGCAAGTGAATCAGGCTCTGCGCAACGGCTTCGAACTCATACAACATAGAGAGCAAGATCGCTTGAACCGTCTGCAAATAATGCTGTTATGATGACCTACAACTGAACCAAGCGCGTCGCCCTCAGTCGCGTAGTGAGTGAGACGATTAGAAGAGAGTAGTGAGAGGAGTTGATACTAACCCTCGATACCGAGTGGGCGTGAGTATTGAATGTGTGTAATGCAACCTCTGTCAATCGTGTCTTGTAGGTGTTGTTCGAGTCCCTCTCTCGAGGGTTGTTCTCTATATGACTCATACTCTGATGTGTGAGAGAGGCAGGTGTTCTATCTCGTCAGCATCGCCGGTGGGCGTTGGTGATTGACGCGCTGGTAGTGAGAGAGTGCGTGAGAAAATTGCAGTGTGGTGGGAGTGAATGGTTATCGAAGTGTGAGGCTTTAGTAGTGAGCAGCGATATATGGACTGTAGGAAGTTTTAATAAGACTTTTAACTGTGTTAAAATGGGTTTAATTTGAGTTTATCAATTCTATTACTTATTTTTAATGTTACATGGTTTATACCTGGAAAAGTTAAAAATAACCGTCTTGATTTATGGTTAAGTATAAACTGTATAGGTTAATTAGGGTTAATAAGGTAATATTTAATTTAATGTGAAATAAGAAGTAAATGAATAACTTTATACATTGACAATACTAAGGACTAGGGAGATATGGACTATAAAGTACTTATCACAGATTCAAATGTGAATTTAAGAGTATTTATATTGAAATACTAAAGTATACTATAACAAAAAAAACAGGTTATTATAAAGTTAAAACAATCAAATACTTAGTGGCTGGTCAGAAAGAAATTATCCAGAAGTTTGATATAAATCATCTACACTCCTCATGATGATCAATCATGAAAAGAAACTGAAAAACCGCTTATAAGAAAACTATACTTTAAAAAGAAGTTTAGATATAAATACTTTTATAAATATTCTTAATAACACGTTAACTACAACAAAACAGCAACAATTATTTTTTAAAACTCTAAAATAGCTAAAAACATTAACAACGAGAACGGGATATTTTTAAAATACTGAAGGAATCACTACCAATCGGAGTTAAAGAATACGTTTAATTCGTTTAGTTTTTCGTAAAATAAAACGCCACTAGCGTAGAGAAAGTAAATTTACTATATCGCAGAATTTACAACAATTCAAAAACCTCATTTGCTGAGTACACCTGCTCTAGGCTTCATTAACTTCATGCAAACGTTAAACACACTTCACAACTTAAAAACGCACAATAAATATATAAACGCGATTTCACTTATTATAAATAATATTATATAACCGATTCTTCGGTGATTATGTATACAACATTAAAATAATGATCCGTGGAACACAGTTACACACAATTTAGTAACTAAACATATCACATCTTAATATCCTAATATATAATAATTCTAACTCAAACCTACAATAACTATATTCCGCAGCTCCATACACATATGACATAAGATCTACTACCTCACTCTCTACCACCACAACTCAACACAATCCATAACACACTTCATACCACCTTACAAATCACCCAAACCAAAATAACAACCCTAAAATTATACCCAAAACACATATCAACAATTTTCACACTACAGACCCTTATTAACAACTAAAAACACAACAATAAAACCACAACTTTATCCAACCAATCCACAAAACACATTGTACCCCATATAAAAAACCTATAAAACCTATAAAACCCCTTACATACATCAACATCCTTACCACACAATACCTAACCACTATCCAACCATAACACACACCATCCTTCCAATAACAATACTATCTTCCTCTATAATATTCACTCACACATTTCATACACATTCCAAACATTACCTAATACCATTATCCAAACCAATCTCACAAACTTAATATAATTCTCCAACAACCAAATTTTCCCCCACTAGACCTTAATTTAAATCTAACTATCCAACACCCTAAAATTCACAGCCAATATAAAACATCTAACAACAACATAAATATTACCCCAAACCCCCCCCACACATCCAACACCCAAATATATCAAAAATCATACCATACTTAAAATTTAACATCCTTATCCTTTTCTATATTTTAACACCATCCTCTTTAACATTAAAACAACCCAACAACATCCCAAAATTCAATGTAAACCCCAAACTAAAAAAATATAAAAGTAAAAACATACATAATACTATAAAATTCCCACACACACCTAAAATTTAAACATACAACAATCAATAATACACACATCCACAACAAAACCCCTAACAAATTACCCAAAAACAAAATAATAATACAATCTACTCATAACACAATATCACATAAAAACTTTAATAGACCTAAATTACTGTCCCACTTTAATCACTTTCCCAATTTTCAAAACCCCCATAACACCACCTAAACCTAAAAAAAAAAAACTAACCCCCAAACCCTCTCCCACAACATAAATAACTTCTTAAAACAAATACCCAACTCCCCAACCAATAGAAAAATAAAACAACTATAAACACAAACCTACAAAAACACACCACAATTAAAACCCAATCACAACTAATCATCCTATCACACACAACTCCACACTTACCCAACAACACATATACCAACATCAACAAACCAAAAAAAAACAAAACACAAAACACCAACCAATCACCAAACCCCAACAAACCCTCAAACACTAAATAAACCTCAACCATTCTTCTCAAACTCTCCCATAACTTCTCACTATTCCTTTATATTCCCCCTCAATCCCAACATCCCAGTTACTGTCCTTAAAGATGATTTTAAAAAAGAAGAATCCAGAAATATTGATAGAGAAATTGCTTTAGAAAACAAGATCAAACATCTTGATAATATTGTTTATAAAAGAGACCAATCTTCGCAAACTGTTCATATGTTGACAAAACCTAAGTTTTTCTATGATCATTCCACTAAACAAGCTCTAGGTTTTCAAAATCCTTTCTATCTGAAGAAAGATTAGTAGTTGGAACCAAAGCTTTATGATGGAATGTCATTCATAATACTTATACTATTAGGATTCCTGATTCGGAAGAGACCTTAATGCTTGCTGAAGAGAGCCGTTCAAAAATGCTTTTAAAACAACAGGATCCAATGATTTTAGAAAAGAAAGATAATACTAAACTAGTTAATTATGCTGCTCTTAACAAACTTTCTTAAGATTTTGAACAACGATTTGTTCCACAAACTAAATTGCGGAACAAGCCTTTTGGTCTCAGAATTCTATGAATTCTTCAGACCCTAGTCCTTCTTGTACACCTAACAAAGTCAAGGTTCCAAAAGAACTTCCTAAAGTAAGTATGGTTAATATGAGTTTGAAGAAACTTAAAAACCATCTTGCTGGCTTTGACATGGTTGTTAAAGAAAGAACCACTACCACAGCTATCACTGAGGGCACTTAGGGGTTTGAACATAAAAAAGCTTGTTTTAGGGATGAAATTATTCCATTTGTAAAAGAACTCAAGGACATATTCAATAAATTCTATCAGGACCTTATTGATGAACTTACTGAAGTCCAAACTATTTTTAATCAAATGGAACAGGCTGTAGAACAACATCGTTTAGAGTAAAAAACTTTTGAGGTTAAAATGAATCAAGTTTTAAATGAGAACGAACGACTCTTGGAACAAGTCATTAACATAGATATTGTGAATATTGTTATGAATTCTTCTGTGGATAATGCTTCTGTGAATGTATATGAATGTAAAAAGTGTCTTAAACTTAAGACCGAGCTTCTTAACAAAAAGGATTTCATTGAAAAAGAGACTTACAATAAACTTTTCAGAAGTTATACAACTCTTGAAAAACATTGTATTTCTTTAGAAGTTGATACTCAACTTAATCAGGAAATTTTTCAATGGGACAATTCTGTTTCAAATCAAAGTGCTCTTAATTTTGATCAATACTTTAAATTTAATGAATTGAAATCTCAATCACAAGAGAAAGACACGGTCATAAAGAAGTTAAAAGAGAGAATTAAATCGTTAAATGAAAATGTGATGAATGATGATGTCAAAAAGGACATGGATGAGATTGAAACTCTTAACATTGAATTGGATCATATGGTGTCAAAACTTATTGCTGAAAATGAACATTTGAAACAGACTTATAAACAACTTTATGACTCAATTAAACCAGCACATATTCGATCAAAAGAACAATGTGATGAGTTAATTAATCAAGTCAATCAAAAGTCTGTGGAAATTTCTAATTTATATGCAAAACTTCAAGAACAAGGTTTGATCGTAACAACTCTAAAGAATGACTTAAGGAAACTTAAAGGAAAAGCTTTAGTTGATAATGCTATTACAAAACACACTATTGATCCCAAAATACTTAAGATTGATATGGAACCAATAGCCCCTAGATTGTTGAATGATAGGACAGCTTACTCTGACTACCTTAGGCACACTCAAGAACAAGATGCGATTCTTAGGGAAGTAGTTGAACAAGGAAAATCCCAAAATCCTTTAAATAATTTCTTAGAATCTCCTTGTAAGTATACTAAATAAATCCAGGAGTTGCTTATAATTATCAGACAAACCTGCCCTAGTATTAACAATTCAAGTGACAAAATAGTGGTTGTGACCCCTAAGAACAAGGACAAAAGAGTTAGATTCACTGAGCCCGTCACATCATCAAGAAACACAAACACAAAAACAACTTCTTTATCAAACCTAGGTGCTAACAAACCTGTGTTGTCTTCTATAGGAGTAAAACAGTCTACTAGTGCTAGCAGATCACAGCCCTCAGGCAATACAAAGAAAGATAAGATTCAGCAGACACCAAGTAGTACTTAGAAGAATAAAGTAAAAGCCCACCATAGGAAAGTTAAATCTAGTTTGAAAAATAAGAACTGTGTTATTGCACTTAATGGAACTGCAATTGTGCAGCATTCCAAGCTTAATGAGAATTCTGAACTTATATGTGTTAAGTGTAATGGTTGCATGCTTTTTGATAATCATGATTTGTGTGTTCTAAATGTTATGAATCCTCGTGCTAAATCTAAATCTGTTAAGAAAATTTCAAAGAGAAAAGTTTGGAAACCAACATGAAAGGTGTTCACTAAAACTGGATATATTTGGAGACCTACTGGTCAGACCTTCACTATGGTAGGAAATGCGTGCCCTTTAACTAGGATAACCATAACTGCTGAAGTGCCCCCTAGGAAACCAACTGCTCTAGAAACTGATACACCTAAGACTCTAGTAACATTGGTTTACTCAAGGAAACATTAGAAATCTAAAATTCATGATCCTGTTAGCAAACCTAAGATTAATAAATCTTTATCTGCTAACAACAAGGAACCTAGTAAATCATGAGGATCCATAATTTCCAATGTTCCATCTTCCTCTCTTGATGAATGCAGGTCATCCAAATTATTCTCTGGTATTTGGACTCCGGCTGCTCCAAGCATATGACCGGAGATCGCTCTCAGCTCACCAATTTCGTCAATAAATTCTTGGGTAGAGTCAAATTTGGAAATGATCACGTGGCAAAGATAATGGGATATGGTGATTATCAGATTGGGAATGTCACAATCTCAAGGGTTTACTACGTAGATAGACTTGGACATAACTTATTCTCCATTGGGCAATTCTGTGATTCGAACCTTGAAGTAGCTTTCCGTCATCACACCTGCTTTATTAGTAATTTAGAAGGTGTTGATCTATTGACTGGATCTCAAGGGAACAATCTGTATACACTGTCTATTAGAGATACGATGGCGTCCTCCCTGATATGTCTCTTGTCAAAGGCCTCAAAGACTAAGTCATGGCTATGGCACCGACGTCTATCTCATCTGAACTTTGGTGCAATCAACCATTTAGCTAGACACGGTCTTGTTTGAGGTCTCCTAAAGCTAAAATTTGAAAAGGGCATGCGTGTGCAATGGGCAAAAGCAAGAAGAAACCTCACAAACTTAAATCTAAAGACACCAACGAAGAAAAACTTTATCTCTTGCACATGGATCTTTGTGGTCCAATGCGTGTCGCAAGCATTAGTGGAAAGAAGTACATCCTTGTCATTGTCGATGATTACTCATGGTTTACATGGGTAAACTGATTAAGATCAAAAGATGAAGCTTCAGATTTCATAATCAAGTTTCTCAAGATTATCCAAGTGCGGCTTATGACACCTGTCCGATGAATTAGAACGGATAATAGAACTGAGTTTGTTAATCAAACTTTGCGTGAATATTATAAGAAGGTTGGCATCTCTCATGAAACATCTGTTGCTCACTCTCCATAGCAAAATGGTATCGTTGAAAGACGTAATCATACGCTAATTAAAGCTGCCCGCACAATGTTGATTTATGCAAAAGCTCCGTTATTCTTATGGGCAGAAGTAGCTGCTACCGCATGTTACACCCAAAATCGTTCCAGCATACGTCTTCGTCACGGCAAAACACCATATGAGCTTTTACATGACAAACTTCCTGACTTATCCTTCTTCCATGTATTTGGTGCACTTTGTTATCCGACAAATGATAGCGAGAACTTGGGCAAGTTACAACCGAGAGATGATATTGGTATTTTCATTGGCTTCATTGGCTATGCACCCATGAAGAAGGCATTTCAAATTTACAACCGACGTACCAGATGAATCATTAAAACAATTCATGTAGATTTTGATGAGCTGACAGCAATGGCTTTTGAACACATCAGTTTAGAACCCGTACTTCATGAGATGACTCCTACAACAATCAGTTCAGGACTTATTCCAAACCCTCCTCCTTCAACACCATTTATACCACCTTCAAGAACTGATTGGGATATTTTGTTTCAACCATTGTTTGATGAATTACTCAATTCTCTACCTTGTGTTGATCCCCCTGCCCCTGAAGTCATTCCTCTAATTAATGAAGTAGTAGCTCTAGAACCCGCGGTATCAAATGGTTCACCTTCCTCAACAACTGTTGACCAAGATGCACCATGTTCTAGTAACTCTCAAACCTCACCAGAAGCTCAACCTCCAGTCATTTCTAACGATGTTAAAGAAGAGAATCACGACTTAGATGTTGCACACATGAATAACGATCCGTTCTTTGGTATTCCAATTCAAAAAAAAAAACGCTTCTGAAGCATCTTCTTCAGACGTTATTCCTACTATTGTGCAAACTGCTCCTCCTAACTCAAAACACATTAACAAATGGACCAAGGATCATCTTTTAGAAAACTTCATCGATGAACTCGAAATACTTGTTTCCACAAGACTCCAACTCCATGAACAAGCCTTATTTTGTTACTATGATTCCTTTCTCACATCAGTTAAACCAAAGAACTATAAAGACGCATTAACTCAAGCATGTTGGATTGAAGCAATGCAAGAGGAGCTTAATGAATTTGAATGCCATGAAGTCTGGGAACTCGTTCCTCGTCCAGATAAAGTGATGGTCATTACTTTAAAATGGATCTACAAGGTGAAACTTGATGAATGGAGAGGAATTCTAAAGAACAAGGCTCGATTGGTTACTCATGGTTACCGTCAATAAGAGGGAAGTGATTTTGAGGAATCCTTTGCTCATGTGGCTAGACTTGAAGCTATTCGAATATTCCTCGCATTTGCTGCTTACATGAATATGGTCGTTTACCAAATGGATGTCAAGACGGCATTCTTGAACGACATTCTACGTGAAGAGGTTTATGTCAGCTAACCGGACGGGTTTGTAGATCAAGATAATCCAAATCATGTGTACAAGCTTAAGAAAGCTCTCTATGGGTTGAAATAAGCTCCTCGTGCGTGGTACGATCTATTGTCGAAGTTTCTACTCTCTCAGGAATTCTCTAAAGGAACCGTGGATCCTACATTGTTCATCAGAAGACAAGGCAAAGATATTCTCCTGGTATAAATATATGTTGATGATATAATCTTTGCGTCAACTACACCTGAACTATGTGACTAATTTTCAAAAATAATGTGTTCAAAGTTTAAGATGTCGATGATGTGCAAAATCTCATTTTTTCTAGGACTACAAATTTTTTAGAATCCCAGAGGCATCTTTCTAAACTAGTCAAAATACGCTCTTGAATCTTTGAAAAAATATGGTATGGAATCTAGTGACCTTGTAGATACTTCCATGGTGGAGAAATCCAAACTGGATGAAGATCCACAAGGGAAAGCCGTTGACCTTACACACTATCGTGGAATGGTTGGCACCCTTATGTATCTTACAACCAGTAGACCAAACCTAACATTTGGTGTATGCATGTATGCCCGGTATGAGGCAAAGCCTACCGAAAAGCACTTACATGCTATAAAAAGAATCTTTAAATACCAAAGAGGAACCGTTAATAGGGAACTCTAGTATCCAAATGATTCTTCTATTGCTCTAACAGCTTATGCAGATGTGGATCACGCGGGTTGCCAAGATACTTGACGAAGTACTTCTGGCAGTATGCAATTTTTAGGAGATAGACTTGTGAGCTGGTCATTAAAAAGGCAAAAAAGTGCTGCAAGATCCAGTATGGAAGCTGAATACATCGCCCTATCCGGCTGTTGTGCTCAAGTCTTATGGATGAGATCACAACTCATCGACTACGGCCTTAGATTCAATAAAATTCCAATGTACTGTGATAATAAAAGCGCTATTACCTTATGCTGCAACAATGTTTAACACTCCAGATCCAAGCATATTGACATAAGATTCCACTTCATTAAAGAGCAAGTTGAGAACGGAGTAGTAGAGCTTTACTTTGTCAACACGGAGTATCAGCTAGCGGACATCTTCACTAAAGCCATATGTAGAGAAAGAATTGAATTTCTTATCAACAACCCGGGAATGAGAAGTTTTACGCCTAAGACCCTAAAACTGTTGGCAGATGAAGCTGAAGAATAGTGGTGGTACCTATTATTATATACTATGTATAATATGTATATATATATATATATATATGCAAAACTAGAAAAACAAAAAAGATTTTCAGTTTTTTTCTTAAAACCTTTATAAAAACAAAATACAAATATATAAAACCTTCAAAACCAAATAAAAAATTAAAAAATGAGAAAAATATAAAAAGAGGTTTCAATGGCATGTCTTTTGCAAACGATAATATTTACGTTCCTAGAAATGTCTTTTAATAAAGACACGTGGTCATAAATAAAGTTCGTGCAAAAGTTTAAATGTTTTCAAAACATGCCATCAATGGCTTGCTATTATTCTAGATAGCAACCCGGTCATCATATTAAAGGCAAATATTTCAAAAAGAAAATTTGACCTCATAACGGGAATTTATTCTCGGGCATGGTCTACTTTATGACCATGCAAAGGCTTGTGTTTACTTTGCAACACAACCCGTGCTTTCTATATTAATAAGTGTACGTGTCAGTACATTTATTTGTCAAAATAAGAGAAATCTTATTTTTTTTGGTAAACAGTTGTCTTCACAATGAATCAGTGTTTTCAGTACTCACAAAAAGATTTTCAAAGACAATTCGACCACTCAAACAATGACAACAACTCTTTAAATAGAAAACGGGTCATTTATTTGAGGGGGAGAAAGTGTCATCAAATAATCTTTTATAACGGTCTTTCAAAATAAGTCACAAAATAAACGGATAAAGTTTTTGATAATGACGGATAATAATTTAAAGGAGAGTTAATTTATATTAACTACAAGGGCTTTAGATGTCATTTGTTTAAAACTTTATGGACTTATTTGCAATTTGAGACTTAGTGAATTGAGGGCGTTAAACTACATTCGATCAATATTGCCAACACTTCATAGTAGTAAAAGACATAGAAATGTTTGGAAATAATCACATAGTTTTAAAAGCCTTGAAGTTGATTCTCACGGGATAGATCTACGCTTATTTATTCTTCAACACGATCTCGAGTATGTGTGCGTATAAGGTTTTGCTGATTCAGAGGTGTCGAAACCAGTAAGGGGGAAGGAGTAGATGTATACATGATAGACTCCATGGCCTTCTTTTAAACTTGTCTTCATGGTTAGCTACTTTTGATTTTAGGCCTTTTTTGTTTCTTTCGGGTGCACTATTTCAATCACACAGGGGAAGAGACATCTCGTCATCATTTAGTATGCATCATTTGAGTTCCCAAGGGGAAGTGTTAGGAGAATAATTATTTAAAACGTGAGAAGAGTGCTTTCTGATTTCATTAATGGTTTACCCGACCGGTCAATCTCTAAGCTTATTCTTAAAAGAAGTAGATATATTTAATAAAAGAGGTGTACATAGGTATGATGATTCCTTAAGATAGTCAGTACCATGTAGGAAGAAATGTCCACTTCCTAGACTTAGTTGACTTTGGAGTTATCATTTCGACTATTTAGAGGATTTAATTATCTATATCCAGGACTTAGTTGACTTTGGTGTTACAATTTATATCATCACTATCTTGAAGAGAGAAATGCGCTCATCCAGGACTTAATTGACTTTGGTGTTGCGGTATCAAATTCTTGAAAGGGTTAATTGTGTACTTCGGATATCTAGACTTTATACATCAAGACTGTTTGATTCGGCTTGCAAGAAAAGTTTTAAATCTACTCAAGAAAGGATTGCTGAATTAGGGGGAAGCTAAGACAACTTCTTAAGAGAGACTACAAGAAAGACCTACTGTTGCGACAAAAGAACCATATGATTCTATCATATGATGTTCTCATCATTCAGGTTAAACCTCGTACATATTAATCTTGTGAATTTGTATATATGTAAGTGTAGACTTATGGTGATAATAAGGAGTGCTCGAGTACAAAATTTTCAAGAATTTCTTAGTAAATTCAAAAATTTTCAAATTATTATACTCAGCACTATCTTATATACCCTCAAATATTGAGGGGGAGCATTAAAATGTTCCTTATATGGCTTGTGAATAATCGGGACATTTCTCTCCCCAAGTGCATAAATTTTAATCTCTTGGTATCCAAAATATCAAGAATTTTGACATTATTGATAAGGGAAGAAAAATGTGATTAAATAATATGGCTAATAATAATGTGATTTTTAGATCTCAAGTGTACGCTCACCCCATATGTGCTAAACTCTTTCGATTAATCAATGCACATATGAAGGGGGAGCAAATGGTTACATGATTAGATGAACTATGGATATACCAAAGACCGACCATTTACATTACTACATTGGAGTTATAAGGTGGTTAAGTTTAGGTACTCATTCTCATGATCCAGCCAGAACCGGAGGGATCTACCCAGGGATATTCCACTAGATAGTGTAGAAGTCCTTAGGTATGATGAAAAAAAGGAGTAAAGTGAGAATAAGGGAAGAGTGCAGACTGAGATGAAGCTATTACTGGAATAAACCCAACAAGATAATAGTCATGAAGTCACGGTAAGCACTGAAGGGGTTGAAGAATGAAAAAGAATTGTAAGGATAAAGGGTGAAAAGAAAGAAGCCCTTCATACACTTAGGCAGAAACCGGGTCAATACATAAACTGTCAGAAACACTAAGCTATTGTCTGACATTAAAGACAGTCATAGACCCAGTGACGCTATGCACAACCCTCCCTAACCACTCAAGGTCTCTCAACAGACTCTTGTTTCATTTATCACGGAGATTACACGCATTTCTATCGACTTTCTCACTCTGAGTTAGTTGGTATTAAAAAGGTGGCAGTCAGCTCCAGCCTCCAATCACTAAAATCAAATGTGCACTATTGAGTCTAGAGCCAAAAGATCATTCATAAATCTCATTAGGACACTTATCCATTATAAACTGGTTCCTCACACATCGTGAAAACTAGTAATATCTCAAGAGTCCTACACATTATCCTTGTGATTTTGCCAGAACATTAGAGTGATACGAAAGTAATCACAATGACGATGGAAATCTTTCTAGAGCCAACATCAAACAAGCTCTTGGTAGGTGACTTGTGTGATTCTATATGAATTAAACTTGTGACAACTGGAAAGAAATGATGGTGCAATTCTATATGAATCAAACTTGTTCCAGGTTATGAATTGACGGATGATGAAATTTTGAAATGTTAAAACTCTCGACGTGTCACAAAAACACTTTGGAAAAATGACACGTCGATTGATTTTCAAATCAATTTTTATTTCAATCGGTGAGATAGTAACTCACTGGTTCACTCTTATCGTGCTGTCTGCTTTGAGACATTCCGATAATGAGAACATGCTGAGTACGATGAATCTAATACATATGTGTTAGAAAGATTCTATACTACAGCTGGAAATCCTGTCAAGGAGATTCTTTTTAAATTGAATCTACCTGATCACAGGTCGATCCTCATGGATTCAAAGGTTACTCCAGCCAAACACAGGCGAATGAAAAAGCTATATTCATCCCCCAGATTTATTGCTAACTGTTTTATTTCAGGAATATATAAAGATGGTCATGGAGGTACCTGGTTCTAGCTGACTCACAGATTCATAGCTGCATGCTCATACTCGACCGACATTTATAAAGATACCATGAAATATAAAGTTAAAGTTAAAGAACTTCAACGACGAAGTGTTAAAGTTAAAGAACTTCAAGAAAGATGCATAATTAAAGCTTTCAAGTTAACAAATCAAGAAAAGTATGAGCATGTCGGTCCGAAGGTCATAAGTTCACAAGGAGGCAAAAGATCATAAGATGGCGAATAAAGATTATGCTTGGTTGATGATCTCATGAAGCTCAAGATCACATTCAAGTTAAGCCAAAGATAAAAGTCAAAGCCTAAAGTCAAGAATCACTACAACAATTCACGAGTTAATGATTGAAGTTAAAGACTACGAGCTCAAGACTAAAGTCGAAGCATATTATGCTAAGTTTAAGTTCTTGTAAATTGGAGTGACCTCCCTTAGGGGGAGATTGTTAGAAACACGAAAAGTATCAGTCACTTCCAATAATAGTTAGTCAAAGCCCGTAGTTAGTCCAATGTAATGTTAATAATCTAATCGGGCCAAAAGGCCTAAGGAAAGCCCACAAGCTAACCATAGGCCGGCCATAGGGTAGTATAAATACCCTCTCCATGCCTTGGAGAGGGTGGTTGGTTGTATCTCATTTCACATAGTTAATACATTTTCTCTCTTTTACTTTCTCTTACTAGAAATACATCCTTCCCACTTTCTCTCTCTAGTTCTTGCTTGATCTTAAAGATTACTTGTATTCTACAAAATGAGCAAGCTTTGAAGGTGAAAACTTTTAATGATCCCATAATAGAATATGAGAATATAAGGTCTTCAATCCATTCGTTAGATTCCAAAGAATGTTTGTAAATAACTCAACCACTTGGTCCCTAATGTCTCATGGGTTAAAAATTGTTAGTCCCGAACATATTTTGCATAGGTTGCATTTGATTCAGATACATATACGATGGATACATTCCCCAAGGAGTAAAGTTTGGTTGTTGTGAATAATTTCACATTGAATGATTAGTGTTAGGGTAATTTTGTCTACTTTAATCTCTCCTAGGTTGTGGTGTTTTAGACCGAGGGTGAGAGTTATTTATTCTTTTTGTAGGAGAAGTTTTAGATCTTATTTTGGGCTTAGTGAATCCGACTCTGGGTTTTAAGGAAGGTTTATAAAAGCATTTTACTTCATCGTCACCAGCAATGGGTATTTTGGTATTGTTTACAATCATAAATTTTGGTCTTGGGCTTGAATTTAATTATACTAATTTTTCTTTAGACTCAACTTCTTGTGACTTTACAAAATTTACTTTTTAGTCTCACTAGTTGATTCTTTGGTAAAATTAAATTCTAGACCGGATTTATCTCCGGATGGTTTTTGAAGATTTAATATTTTCTTAAGTGAGTGACTACTATTATTCAATTGATCAAGGTTAGAAATTTCTTCCTTAAGCTTTTTATTTTCAAACCTAAGGTCTTGACATATTTTACATTCTTCATTAGCCTCCTTACCCTTTTCTAATCTAGATAATTTATTTTTTAGTTCTAGTATTTCACTTTCTAATTGATATTTAATTTGTTTTAGTGATTTATTTTTAGCCATGAGTTTTAGACCAACTTTGCATAATCTATTATACTCACTATCTAAGTATTTTTCACCTAATGATGATTGGTCATCACTAAAGAATTTAGTTTCGGAGAGTACCTCATTAGATGCTTTAGCCATAAGACATTTTTCGTCTTTGGTTTTTTCTTCATCTTCGTCGCTATCACTTCATGATCCTCCAACGAAGGCTCTTTGATTATAGTTTCTTGATAGTTTTGGACATTCTCTGATGAGATGATTTGGATCTCCACATTTAAATCATTTCCTTTCGTTTTTGCCATTTTTTTCATCTTTATTTTTTTGGGATGACTTTCTTTCATCGTGTGGTTGTCTTACAAATCTTCCTCGTCTTCTGAAAAATTTATTGAAGTCTCTTACAGTCATGGCGTATTCTTCGTCTTCATTATCGGAAGTCGAACTATCTTCATCACTAGATTCCTTTTTAGCCTTCAAGGCAAGAGATCTATTTTGTTCTCTTTTGCCTTTGACCATTTCAGAATCTTTCTTTATTATCACTTCATAAACTTTCAAGTTTCCAATAAGTTCATCAAGTAATAGTGATGTTAAGTCCTTCGACTCTTCAATCGCCGTAACCTTTACGCGCCATTTAGGATGAAGTTCCATAAGAAATTTCCTAACATAATTCTTGCTAGAAAAACCTTCATCAAGTGCTTTTAGACTAGTAATAATAGTGTTAAATCTAGAAAAAGCATTATCTATCGATTCCTCTTCCGGAATCATAAATTGTTCATATTGTTGAACAAGAAGATCTATTTTGTTATCTTTGACTTGACTATTACCTTGGTGAGTGATTAATAAAGTATCCCAAATTTCTTTTGTAGTTTTTCACAAAAAAATTCTTTCGTATTCTTTACGTGGTAAAGCATTATAAATTACCATTTTAGGTTCATTATTTTTAGCGAGTTTCTTTTTAAGATCATCGTTTTGTTTATCAAATGGTACAATTTCATCCTTTTTAGTTTCAGAATTATTTTGAATAGGAGGAAAATCACCATTAACATGCCAAAGATCTAGATCTTTTGATTTCACATAAGTTTCGAATCTATTTTTTTAATAAATAAATCCATCATTTTCAAATAGTGGTGGTCTTTGCATAGATTGCCATTCTAAATAGTTTTTCGATTCCATAGATCGATTCAAGTTTTAAAATACATTTTATTTTAAAAATCTTGTTTGACCTGGCTCTGATACCAATTGTGGAAAACTAAAGGGGAGTGGGTTGAATAGTTTACCGCTTTTTAAATTAATGTAATGTTTGTTTATAAAAACTTAGATTCGACTTTATATAATATCAATATGTGCATAATATGAACAATACAATAAATAAATAGTATGAAAAATAAGAGATAAGAGTTAGAAAGATCAAACCACAACACAAGGATTTATAGTGGTTCAGTAACGAAGCACCTCTTCGCCATACTCCACTCCCCGAGCACCAAACTCGAGAGTTCTCTTCACTATGTCAACAAACTCCCTTTAGGCGGAGAAAACTATATACATTTAGCTTACACGAATTTCTGACACTAAGCGAAATGTCGAGTTCTAATCATAGTTAGAACCAATCTATCACACCTTTTGTGTTTTGAGGACTAAAACACTAACCGCACTACTTCACTTCACCAAGACACTACCACGATCACACCAATCTAACACTACTTACTATGATCACCACGATCTAACTATACTTTCAATGATCACCATAATCTACCTATTATACACAACTACAATACACACCTTTACAAATGATCTACAAGATATACCACAACTACACAACAATATAAACTAAACTACAACACTTCTTGACTTGGTGATAAGAAGTATTATTCTCTTGCACTTGAGGAAGTAAGCTTGAACTACTTGGAAACAAAAGCTTAAGATTAAATGATCAAAGGATTGTAGGTGATGTGTAAACTGATTTTAGACAGAAAAGAGTGAGTGCAAAAAGTGAGAAAATTAGTGGGGAACAATCCAGTATTTATAGGCAATCTGTGGATATTTTTTGTCTGGCCGATCCTCGTAATTAGGGTGCCGGCCCCTGTATAATTAAGGGGACTGCCTTTATATTTAAGGGGGCCTGCCAGGCCAAGACACTTCTTTTTTGTCTTTTCCAGGGGAGGTGTTTTTTGGAACATTTCTAGCCGTTTTTAGGTAGAAAGTTTGAATTCAAAATATTTATTTGAATAAAACATTTCTTTTAAATCTAATTTTTTTTGTAAAAGTTATAGAAATATTTGTGACATTTTTATAAAAAAAATGCGAGGTTAAATAAAAATTCATTTGATCATAAAATGTATTAAGCATTTATTTATTCATACCTTTAAGTGATTAAATTTTTGAAATGAAAATTACTACTAATTACTTGTTTACAAATAATTTTTCATTAATCGTTTTTACATTTTGTGATTATTAAAACGTAGAGAGGTCGAAAAATATAAATAATGTTTTTAGGTATTATTTCTATCAACAGAGGCGATCTCGATTCGTCAAGACTTAGTGTCTTGAAAAGCTTCCTAGATGAGCGAAATTCTTGTTCCGGTTCTTTGTAAGGTGTAAATAGTTCCTTCGTTGAACTCCTTGTCATGCACTTCCTGAAACAAAGGATAAACAATCAGTAGGATAGGATCGGGAGAAAGAAAACACAGAAAAACTAAGCACGAAAATCAAATATGAAAATTAAGTTCTGATGCTGTATCAAATGATCGATATCGACCGGAACAGTGTATTAGGAAACAATTAAACACACAAATATACAAGAAAACAATACACAAATATACAGAATTATACACTAATCTAAATTACACTAACCCTAAGGGTTAAATTAAATCTAATGCTAAAACCAAAATATCAAATAAAAATCAAGATTAAATTTTCACTCCCCGGCAGCGACGCCAAAAACTTAATGTGTCGTTGTGTGGTTGTTATTTATGAAAGTTCAAGTTTTAAATTTATATTTTGACAACTTAACCAAAAATAACATTTTAACGGGCAGTGTACCCGGTTAGATGGGAGTTTCATGGTAAGTAGGGTGTCGATCACTAAGAGCGAGAAACAATCTTTTAATTTATTAATATTTTGGTTATCTAAACTAGGTTAATTCTATGTTACTTATATTCTATCCTAAACCTATGCTTAAACCTATGTTAATCCTAGTTCTAATGGATATGGGGGGTTTTTCAGTCTGAGAGACTGGCACGGGTTTGGTGGTGACTAAAATCAATTCAAGACACAATAACACACGCAAGCAACTTAACAGAAGATAAAAGAGCGGCCAAGCCAAGTATAAGAAAACTGTATTAGCCATCATTAATCTGATTAGAACGTTGGTTGGTTTATTTAGTGCAATGATTACTTATCTCAAGGCGGCATATCATTCTTAAGACTTAGGCGTTACTTTTTTCTAAGACCTAGATACGAAGAATTCTGTCACAATCAAACGTATCCGCATAAAGCATCCTTATTTGCTGGTTATAATCTATCTTAGGGACTAAAGTAATTTGATGTAAAACGACATTCCGGACAACTTTTTAGTTTTGACCGAGACCCAAAAACAGTCAGAAAGTGACTGAAATTCCCTCGCAAGATTATAGAAACAAGAAAATAATTAAATTATATTTAATTAACACTTTTTATTAAATAAAAATATTTAATAAATTTGTCATCATTTTATTCAGTGACGTTTGTTGAAGATGCAAATATTCGAGTAAAAGATCATTTTTTTTACAAAGTTTATCGGAAATATACACATAAATAATAAACGATTTAAATAAATTTTATAAAACGTTTATGAAAATTTGTCGAGTGAATACTCGTTTTTATGGGAAAAATTATTTGGAACGCAATGGCGCAAGTTTCGTATTTTAAATCATCTGTTAAGAGGCTTAAACGAGTCCCGAACCAATATTTACCAAAAGTTACACTTTTGGTCCCTGTAAAAATATTTACAAAATGAACCCCATCTATTTGTGACTTGACACATTTATTTTATAACTTTTAATATATTTATATATATATATATATAAAAGTTATACATATTCTTTCATTTCATTTCTTATAAAAACACACACACATGCTTTCTATTCTCTCCCAATTTTTCCGGCAACCACCACCGGCCGGATTCCGGCCACCACCGCCGGAAAACTTTTCTGGCGAGTTTTCCGACCAAGTCCCAAAATCCTCCCCATCACCCGATCTACCCGATCCCCACCACCACGCGCCGCCACGCGCCTATATCTACCACCACAACCACCACAGTGTAGGGTGCGTTGTGGTTTAATAGAAAACACCACGAAGGGTGTTTGTTTCGGTGGTCAACCCACCACAAGAGGGTGCGTTCGGTTGTGGCTGCACCAAGGGTGCATTCGGTTTTCTTTCTAAGCACAAGGGTGCGTTTGGTTTTCGATTCGGCACCACGAAGGGTGCGTTCGGTTCGGTCATTAACCACAGATTAGGGTGCGTTTGTTTTGGCTGCCAACCACCCACGAGGGCGTTTAGGTTTTTATAACCACACCACGAGTGCGTTTGGTTCGTGTTTATGACCGACTAGGGTGCGTTGGTTTGTTGTCACCGAATAAGGTACGTTTGGTTTTTATATAGAAACGAAAGGATGCGTTTGATTTATTCATAAACACGCAACAAGATGCGTTTGGTTTGATAAAACGCAGCAAGGGCGCGTTTGGTTTTGGTTATAACAGATTAGGAGTGTTTGGTTCTGTGGCTAACACCGATTAAGGTGTGTTTGGGTTAACAGGAAACCCCAAAATGGGTGTTTGGGTGGGCAGGAAACCGAAAAGGGTGCGTTTGGGTTAAGAGAAGACAGCAAAGGGGTGTTTGGTTGGCTGTGTAACCGCACAAAGGTGCGTTTGGTTTGACAGATTCACAATAAGGGTGCGTTTGGTTGTGCAGAAACGCCAAAGGGTGTGTTTGGATTAACAGTTTCACCACATAGGGTGCGTTTGGTTTTGACAGCAAGGGGTGCGTTTGGGTTAATATAAATCGACAAATAAATATATATCGTAAAATCTTATAAATATAAAACCGGATATATATTGGTGGTTTAAAATGGTTAAATAAATATGATTAGATTATAATTTGTTTAGTTTTAGATATAATAACATATAGAAAGTATAAAATATAAATATATAAATAAACATAAATATATATTATATATATATATTATATAATATATATATTATATATAAGTCACCATCATCATCATCACGACACCATCATCATCATCACGACATCCTTACCACCATGGCACCACCATCACCACTACATTCACAATAAGGGTGCGTGTGGTTTTATAAACCACCAGCAAGGGTGCGTTTGTTTATTGTTTACAACAAAGGGGTGTGTTCGGTTCTAAGTGAAGTACGAGAGGGTGCGTTTGGTTTGGCAGATTTGCCATATGGGTGCATTTGGTTTGGCAGATTCGCCATATGGGTATGTTTGGTTTTAGCAGAAATACACTAAGGGTGCGTTTGGTTTATCAGAAACGATATAAGGGTGCGTTTGGTTTTAGAGACAACCTTTAGGGCGTGTGTGATTTATATTAATCGATTAATAAATTTTTTATAAGATTTATAAATATAAAACCGGATATATATTGGTGGTTTAAATGGTTAAATAAATATGATATTTATTATTTTGTTTAGATATAATAAGATATATATACATATTATATCTAAAACACGCGGGTGTTTGAAATATTGAAACGAGAATAATTGCAACATATATTGATTAAGGGAAAAACGTTGAGTTTTACGAAAATAGGAAACGTGGTATAACGAATAGTTCATGCTGAAATTATAAAAAGTTATATACTTAATAAATTTCATTATAAATTTTATTATTTTAGAAAAACCGATAAAAGACAAAGTTAGATAGTCTTAAGATCGTTGATTTGTAATTATACAATCACCAGATAAACGAAAGTGAACTACACTTTTGTAAATGAGACAAGTAGTTTAACTAAGACCCTTCGAGGAAACGAATACCAAATTATAAAATATTATTTTATAATTCCCGATTAATGGACAAAGTAAAGACTTTAAAACGTGTGTTTACTTTTATACAAGAACTTTTATTTAATTAAGTGGTGATTTCCGAAAACATGTCAAACTGTTTGGTTTAATTATTTACTCGCACTTCTTATATAATACTTGCAAAGTATTATACATTTCATATTAATCTTTAGATTGTTTGTCTTTGTCATATAATTCACGGTATGAGTTGTATAATTGTTATTTTTCATAAGTGATATATACGACATATATTAATTACACTTTGCGTTTATTTTCGATTTACTTTATTTAACCAACCACCAAACTATTACAACTTGAAATCTAAATATTTTATCAACGTGTCGCGTTGAGGTGACTATCCATTGGGAAACCCAAATTCATTATCCTAGGCTAGTGGGACTTAGCAGTTAAGTTAAGCTGCAACTTCTTGGTCGAGCCGTTCTAGTTTCTGTTTTGTCTTGTACTTAATGTGTACATTCTCGCCAATTGTTCTTCATCATCAATGTGAGTTTATAGCCCTATGTTTTACTGGTTTTACATATATTTTTGGGGTGAGAACATGCTTGTTTGCAAATTCATTCACATGATTGACTTATGCTTGTTACATGATCGTTTACAAATTGGTTTGCATACTCATTTACATAGTTCACTATGAGATACATTATTTGACTTCATATTTGGTCACAAATACATACTTTACTTTGGAAACTATTACGGATTAGCTTAAGCGGATTGAACTGATAACTACAAGTAAATGCCTGGGTATTCTTGGAGGGGATACCTGCGAGGGGCACATATTCATTACTGCCTGGTGTTCTTAGAGGGGACACCTGCGAGGGGCACATATTCATTACTGCCCGGTGTTCTTGGAGGGGACACATGTGAGGGGTACATATCTATTACTGCCTGGTGTTCTTGGAGGGGACACTTGTGAGGGGTACATATTCATTACTGCCTGAGTGTTCTTGGAGGGGACACCTGTGATGGGTACAAAATGCCCGGGTGTTCTTGGAGGGGACACCTATGATGGGTACATATTATTTTCATTAATGCCCGGGTGTTCTTGGAGGGAACACCTACGATGGGTACACTCTTACTGTGCCTTGAATAAAGTGGCATACATACAAGTCTACGTCGCAGTTTCATGAACTTAGAGTAATTGTAATCATTGTTTTATACTCACATGGATATTTACTGTGCCTTGAATAAAGTGACAATACATACTTGAAACATTTTGGTGATATATATATAAATATCATACATGCTTTGAACAATTATGGTTCAACGTTCATATGTACATTTTTGTGACTATTTGGGGATTGAAATGGTCATGCATACTTTACAACTATTTGATTTCTAAAAATCATACATACATTTTGGAAGGACATTTAAGGATTTAAATGGTCATACACACTTTACAGAACCTTGGTTCAACATTTATACTTAAACAAATCTATGAACTCACCAACTTTATGTTGACACTTTTTAAGCATGTTTTTCTCAGGTGAATTAGATGCTTGGCCTACTTGATGTGCACTGGAGTCTAAATTTGACAAGATTTCATTCATGGATTTCTACCTACATACAAATGATCAAATCTCGTTGGGTTGTTTTCAAGCTTTTCATTGTGATGCAATTATGGGATAAATGTTATATCAATTTCAAGGAAATCAACGAGATTACTTTTCAAACGACACATTTAGAGGTCGTTCTCTTGTATCTAGCGTTGTGTATTATGAAGTAACTCCCCCAGACACATTTCTGCTGCGACAAAATTTTTGGGGGTGTTACAATTCGTATTGAAACAGAGGCAGTCAAACCATGCTATGCAATGACCATTAACAAAAGCCAATGGTAGTCACTTAATTATGTTGGCCTATATTTACCAAGTCTTGTGTTCATCCATAATCAGCTTTACGTGGCACTGTCTAGGGTGACAAGCCTGGATGGGCAAACAATCCTAATGATGGAAGACGCAGACAAGGAGCACAAGCATTGTACCCAAAACATTGTTTTTAATGAGACTTTTAGCAACCTATCTTAAGACACCAAGGTACACTTTTTATAATGATTTAAAGATCCTCCGTTTGTATTTTAGTTATAAATACTTAACACATAGCGTAGACGAATTAACACATGCCTTATACATTTAATGCTTATTGTTTCCATGGATCTATGCTTTGTAGAATTCCACCCAAAGAGCATAAATCAGCTTGCCCATACTGTTTACTACTCCTCCTTAAGTCTGTGTACCCGCCTTAGATAGCGCTATGTTTTCAAGTTTATGACAACACCAGGGGAATGGAACCTATATTTACTCTCTTATACTTATTTTTTACTTCCTTTCAAAAAATGTACAAAGCTTATTGCAGAACAAGTACTATGGGTAGAAACGAGCCGAGTCGCTCGTGAAAAGCTCGGGATAAGGTTGATAAAAAGCTCGAACGAGTCGAGCTTAAATAAGCTCGAGCCTAAGTTTAGACTCATTTAATAATCGAGCTCGAGCCTGAGCTCTATACAAAAAGCTCGAGTAGGCTCGCAAGCCTAAACGAGTCCTACAAATATATATATATATATATATATATATATATATATATATATATATATATATATATATATATATATATATATATATATATTTATATATATATATACACACACATATTGTCTATACTAATAAATGTGTATAAACGAGCTTAAAAGAAGTAAACGAACTCGAGCCATGTGTGATTAACGAGCCGAGCTCCATTTGAACTTTCATTTCTTCAACGAATCATATAAATTAGTCGATCCCGAGCCGTGCTTGAGTTGTGAATTTTTCACGAGCCGGGGAGCTCAAATCAAAATATGAGCCGGCCCGAGCATGAGCTTTTTATATATAAAACAGGGGGGGGGGGGGTTTCAAAGCTAGCTTCAAGCTCTAGCAGGCTCGCGCTCGGCTCAGTTCGTTTTCACCCTTAAGACCAACTATGAATACTATGCAATGTTTATGTGCACTACAAAAATTGCATTATCATTTTCCACAAAATAAAAGCTAACAAGCCCTAACCATTTTGCCAAACAACCAAATAAAAAGACAATCAATAACAAAAATTAGCCCAATTAGAGATAACCATAATGACAAAACATAAACGCAAAAAGCATATCCATTTTCAAAACAATGAAAAACAACTTTATGTAATCTAATTAGAAAGCATACCTATAAAAGGGATCTTTAATTTTTCTTTCAACTCCACCCCTAACCCATTTCAGCTTTGGTCGGCCCACACTATTAATGATTTTCTGATTATCTCCAAAAGGTGAGATTATTAATTTCAATTGAGAAGGGAAAAAAATAAGGAAATGAAATGAATTTGAGAAAAGAGGCTACAACAGGCTATTTGTTTTTAGAAACTCTGAATTTAGAGTACAATATTATTTTTGTTTATTTTACAAGATTTTTTTTACTTTTATAGTTTTATTAACGCGCTGGCTATATCAAAACAATCTTAAAAGTACATCTGAAAGTAACAATTCGTTACAAATGTCGTATTTTTATTTAAAATTACGATTCTTTTTTATTCATCCAACACATTTTGTAAGACGACAATGCTTTAATAACACGTTTGCGATATGAGAGGGAAAAAAGACGTGTCTACAAATAACTAACGACTCGGAATAGCATATTTGAATTTTTCAGAAAAGAAACTTGGCCTACTTTACAATTATTTACCTAAGCATTACGATACACACCTCAAATAGTCCATGGGTTTAAGCCTGAAAGCCAGGATGGTATCACCTTTGGGAAAATTCGAGCTGGTGCATAGACACAGAACTCCACATAATGCCCATAAGAGGTACCCATACTCTTCTATAAGGCTTCTAAGTCAACTTGTACATGTAAAAACAGGCATGTTACTTGGCTACTAAATATGGAGTATCAGATATAATTAACCACAATGCCAAACACAACCTTCATATCTGCAATCATATTAGAAGGCATACCAGAATATATACACAAAACTACTCGAGCATTTGGTAATAGCTATAATTCAAAAGCACAAGAAACCGTAACCATTATACAATGCCTGACACTATGGCTCAATCCATCAATTTAAGGTCTGTTAATAGCCTATGAGTTCTCTACAGCCTCCTCCGCTTAAAATCCAGGATACTAGCTACCTAAGGCAACATATAATTTTGCAAGCTGTCAAACCCAAATCCAAAAATGCATGCACCTAGAAAACTCATCTACCGGCAAAACCATTCCAAATGGAGCTTCTAACACACTCTTTTTGGACACGACAGACCAATCAGAGTTTTGAAAAATGCACAACACAAATCCAAATACCACTAAATCTGCACATTTTAGAGACTGAAAAGCAATCCAAATGCAACATAATTCCACGCTACCCAATTAACAGCTTCATAACTTTGTTTCTTCAATCCATCTAACATCTTTACGACTACCAATTCTAACATATGTTACGACTTAGGTTTGTATACAATAACTTAACAACAAGAACAGCAGATACATAGATGCAAGTGAGTACATATCCCTAATTATATAATAACAAACAGTCATTCCTTATTTTAATTCGTACAAAGATACACGTCGTATCAGCAACTAAATTAAGCATGACTAAAACTTGATAACTTTGAAACAGAAGTAATCACCCTAAGAACGCAAACTACTATCATATAAACACAAACGGCAATTTCCTATTTATTTGCACAAACAATGCACTTCCAATTCTTAACTAAACTATAACCAAACAATCTAGGAAAAATATAAGAAAGCCATGAAACATATGATCTTGCGGACTTAACTCGTCCAAGGCGTAAATGTTGGATGTGCTCAAGTCATAAGATTAATATAATAAAATATAAATATATAAAAAAATATAAATAAATAAAATAAATAAATATATAAATATCATAGCGGCTAGGAATACGTGAGCCTACGGGGTCACACACGTATACACTTAGATATCACTCTATTAGTATATATATAATAAGATACGCGTATATTTATTATATATGTATTTAATACTCGATTATTATATCTAATAATATAAGTGTATATTTATTATATATATATTAATATACTAACGAGATAATACTTAACGAGATTTATCGGTCGTTAATTAGTTCGTTTACGAATAATTAACAATAAACCATTTAATTAATATGTAATGTACATAATAACTAAATAAAGTCAAAAAGTCAAAGATGGAGCTTGTTTGGGCTGGTGGTTTGGCCGGCCTACACCAAGAGAAAAAAGGTGGGCTTTTTGTTAACTTTTCCTCCAAGATTACCTAAGATAGGAGGCCCTAATCCTACACCTATATAAAGAGGAATTAGTTATCATTTATGATCATCCCTTCTCCCCTCTCTCTCTCTTTTGTAGTCGACAAGATAAACATCCCCTTTGGGAAAGGTGTTTAGCTCGACTATTTCTAGTATTCTTGTTTGTTGGTTCGTGGAACTAGCATTCGGGTGGTATTGGTTAAAGTGTAGTATGGATACACGCAGAGGTTACTTCCTTTAGTAACTTGGATGGGTTTTGGTCTTGCACGTTTAGCACACGTGCGTTTCTCGAAGAAAGTCTCGTTTCTTCACTAGCTTGGTTGCTAGAGGTATGTTTTTTGTTTATGTTGTATGTTAATTATAGTTGCTATATGTGTTTAATTCCGCTGCATAGCTCGTAGAATATTATATGTAATATTATGGTTATTAGATAGCCATTTCCAACAGTAGCATCACGAGCCGATCATATAGCGTTATAATTACATAAAAAACGGTAAAAACGCATAAAAACGTATATTTTGTGATATTTTCTTGCCTTTTATGTGTAATCTAATTTAGGAAATTATTTAGTGAAATAAAAACCTCCTAATTATCACATTAAATCTGGAAATAAAATATGGTTAATGTTTTTACATTATTTAATACGCTTATTATGTTGGTTGGCTTATAATTTGCGTTTTTGACTTATCGTTGTTTATTTATTGTTAATAAATTGTTAACCATGTGTTATGTGCATGTAAACCATGGTTCTTAAGCTTAATATGTCTATTATGCATGTTTGTTTATTTGTTATTCATGAATTCTTAATATGTGAATTAATTGTATAATTGAAAAAGCGTGTAAGACTTTTGTTGATTGCTTGTTTAATTGCGTATTTTGATTGGTTTTAGTATGACTAATTGTTCGTTATGGTTTCGCTTATTATATATACATGTTTCGATTTATATATGATGCAAAAATGAGTTATTGAAAATTAATATGGACTAAAAGCACTCGTTCATCATGCTTATTATATATATATATATTGATATACGCACTTTGCTAGATCATGTTCGGATATATAAGTAAACTTGTTATTTCTTACAACGTTCTATAATGCATGGATTTAGTGTGTTAGAAGATTTTTTTGCAAGCTACCTAAGGCAACCAATAATTTTGCAAGAATATTATGTGTAATATTATGGTTATTAGATAATCATTTCTAACAGTGGCGTCACGAGCCGATCATATAGCATTATAATTACATAAAAAACGGTAAAAACACATAAAAACGTATATTTTGTGATATTTTCTTGCCTTTTATGTGTAATCTAATTTAGGAAATTATTTAGTGAAATAAAAACCTCCTAATTATCACATTAAATCTGGAAATAAAATATGGTTAATGTTTTTACATTATTTAATACGCTTATTATGTTGGTTGGCTTATAATTTGCGTTTTTGACTTATCGTTGTTTATTTATTGTTAATAAATTGTTAACCATGTGTTATGTGCATGTAAACCATGGTTCTTAAGCTTAATATGTCTATTATGCATGTTTGTTTATTTGTTATGCATGAATTCTTGATATGTAAATTAATTGTATAATTGCAAAAGCGTGTAACCTTTTGTTGATTGTTTGTTTAATTGCGTATTTTGATTGGTTTTAGTATGATTAATTGTTCGTTATGGTTTCGCTTATTATATATACATGTTTTGAATTTTTTATGATGCAAAAATTAATATGGACTAAAGGCACTCGTTCATCATGCTTATTGTATATATATTGATATACACACTTTGCTAGATCATGTTCTGATATATAAGTAAACTTGTTATTTCTTACCACATTCTATAATGCATGGATTTAGTGGTTTTCGCAAGGGATCCCGCGACAGAACAATGCAAGAATAAACATTTTTACGTCAACGATTTAACAATATTTATGGTATGTCGCAATTAGTACTAAGATGGAATAAATCCTTGTTGATATCTATCTAGGATTTGATTATTTCCAATGGGGATTTAACCTTATCCATTGTAATTAAATTACTTATACATGGAAATATTGTAAAATAAATGTATTAATCATAATTTTATAAATCTTATGTAGATTATAAAATATATGGGATGTTTTTAAATATATAGAAATTTAAAACAAAAAATGGAAACATTTTTAAATGCTAGTATTATAAGGATGTATGCATGCTTCCTTATATATAATTAGTTTCATAGCCCGCCCGAATGGGCTGGCTAGCTCCATAATAAAACATGGAGAATAATGAAAAGAAATTGTAAAACAAATCTACGAAGCGTTAATTTAATACAAATCTATGCTATAGATTCAAATATAAAATAAAACTTTGTAAACTACATTTGTTGTAGATTTAGTGTAGTTGGCGTCTTTGTCGCAACATATAACATTCAATCCTTTCTTGCTTTTGATTCTTGGCGCAACCACATATAGTTGGCCTATGTGAGAAACTAACATTTGCCGGACGACCTAAATGGTTTCGTATTGACTGATGAGATATCAAATTAGTGCATACCTCATTTGTTGGATGGCTATAATCTATTGAAACTCTTTCTGTTATTGCTTCCAACACAAAAACTCCAAAACTATAAACATCACTCTTCTCTTTCAAAGGTCCACTATTTGAATATTTCAAAGCTACATAACTATACAACATCAAAAGTTTATGTTGAGTCCTAAAACTAGATCTACTGCCTTAGGTTATAAGGTTATTATTACCTTGGTAATCACAAGATAATAATGTGAGAAACTTTGTTGAAGTGTTTCACCAAAGGCTATGCGGAATCTAACCTTTAGTGTTTAGGAAGAATAACAATGTTTTTTGTCCTTTAGTGTTTGACTTTTGTTGACCCATACTTGACTGAGAGCTTTGACTTTTTTACTTTTGATTTCCCGGCTTCTTTTGTACTCTTCTGTTTCCCGTGTCCGTGTTTGCCCGTTTTTGACGGTTTTCTTGTGATTTTTGTCTTATCCGTACCTGCATACACAAAACACAAAAACAAGCATATCTTTGCCATTTTTAGTATGTTTTTGGTCATTTAGGGTCATTTCTGGTGTTAACGAATATGTGTATTTTACACCTATCAGTAATGGAATGGAACAATGAATAACCAACAAGCCTTAATATTATTGATTGAATAATACGAGTACTCAAAAGTACTAGGGTTTACAAAACCTTAAAGCTATGAGAGTAGTATGTGTAAGATGTATGTATATGATCAATGTTTACTACTCTAACCTAAGGACTCCTTTTTTATAGCACAAGGAGCCTTGTACAAGATAAGACCTAACTAGATCTCCTAAATCACAGGGATAATCAGAGTACATTCTATATATAATAATAACGCGTCTTTAACTCTGAGTAATCCTTATCTTCAATCAGCAGTGGAAAGTCTTCAAGCAGTGGAAACCTTGCAGTGGGAAAATATACTAACAGTGGGAAATTCTTCTAATAGTGGGAACCATTCAACTAACAGTGGGAATCCCTTAGCATTTTATTCCTAATAATCCTCCCCTAAACTTGATACTTCACCTTCATATCAAGTTTCCAGAATAAAATGATTTCCTGGAGAGGATGCTTCAAACCCCTTATTCCTTTTTGAGTTGTCCTCTAATTAGGTTGATCATCTGAATCACAACTTCATTAAATTCACTTACTTCACACTTGTGATCAAGCATCTTCTTAAGAGTAGTCTTTTGAAAAGGATACTCAACATCATTAAGCATGTAGATGATCATTCCTTCCATTGACAAGCAGTGAACTTTACATGATTTGTACATCTTCCAACTCTTAATAGGAGCTTCAAACTGCCATAGTAGATCAGTGGCAACAGGTTCAAACATGACCTTTAAAGGCCAAAACAGACATTTTTCCAGGTCACTCTTTGGGAATTCTGTCTTGAACCTATCTTTGACTAGTTTCCATAGTGTCACCAAGTCATCTCTGTCAAAATCCTTAAGCATAGACTCAAAGTAAGAATATACCTTTGGTGCTTGTCCAACTTTGAATATCTGATATACCTCCCTTAGCTTGTCCTTGTAAATTTTCCAATCACATATGGGAACCTTGACAACTGAAGGAGTAATATTCACTGAAGACTCTTCCCTAACTAGCACTGCCCATTGTTGAAGATTGATAATCTCATCCTGATTATCACTTTCTTGTTGATCTTGAGCTGAACCATCACTTGTCTTCAACCTTTTTGCCTTGACTTTCTCCAATAGGATTCCTGACCTCTTGAGACTTTCACTTTCTTTCTTGGAATCCATAGGCACAAAATCTTGTATGCTTTCCCAAACTGGAATAAACTTTTCTTCTAACTGATCAAAAGTCATTCCCCTGAAGTCTTTTGTCTTCCATCCAGCATGGCTTCTTAAGACAGATGTGTAAAATTTTCTTCTTTCAGATTTTGATGCCAACCTTTGTTGCTGAGCTTGGTATTCCTTGATTCTAGCAAAATCATTCTGATAGTTAATGAGTTCTGTGATTAACTCAGTCTTCTCTTCAATGGTCAGATCATTTTCAACTTCTTCATATTCTGCCATATGTTTGTTAATCATCACATTACTCCTGTCAAGCTCATTAATCATTTGTCTAAGATCTTCTTCAGCATGAATTCTAGCAATCTCTGCATCTCTTTCAATCTGTTCTCTTATGCTTTGATCTTCATGAACAAATTCTTCTTGTAATTCTCTAGCCAATTGTAAACTCATTTGTTCTTGAACTTTAGCTTTAGCAGGCTTCTCTGGTTCTGTCATAATCTCCTTCCCTTTCCTCTTGTCTTCCTTCCCAGCAGATGGTATACTAATAGGAATAGGAGATGTAGATCTGATGACTACCCCTCTTGAAGCTCTTGGTCTTCTTGTATAAGGTGTTGTATCTCTGGCAGTGGTAAGAACTTCAGCAGTGGGATCTTTCTCACTAGTAGTAACAATAGCAGTGGAAACATTTGAACTAACAGGGGGAACTTGTGGACTAGCAGTGGTAAAAACTTCCTTCAAACCTCCACTAGCTAGGATATTTGCAGCTCCCATAAAACTCAAAACATTTGCTAGATCTCCTATACTCTCACTTCCTTTGTCAGTTCTGTTCATCAAGGAGAGCCAGCAGTAGAGTAGTTCCTGCCTTGACATCATTTTTTCTCTTTTGCATGTCTTCAGTTGTTACAGCCACAGTCCTTCCCTTGCTCCTTGATGATGGAGTAGCTTCACCAGATGCACTTTTATCTTGTACAGGAGCTCTATATGAGTCACCAAACTCTATGACTTCCCATAGAGCATAGTGTTCATGCTGTAGATACTATTGTATTCGAAACTTCCATTGTTCAAATTTACCAGTGTCAAGGATTAGAAGTTTTATGGAATTAGGAGTGGATGTAACATAGGGATCCATTTATGTTTGTGATTGAGAAGTTTGGAATGTTATGCTTCTTAGATCAAAGTCTCTCAACAAGCTCTGATACCACTTGTTGAGCCCCAAAACTCTAGATCTACTGCCTTAATGTGAGAAACTTTGTTGAAGTGTTTCACTAAAGGCTATGCGGAATCTAACCTTTAGTGTTTAAGAAGAATAACAATGGTAATGGAATCGAACAGTGAATAACCAACAAGCCTTAATATTATTGATTGAATAATACGAGTACTCAAAAGTACTAGGGTTTACAAAACCTTAAAGCTATGAGAAAGTCTATGGAGGATCTATGTAAGTGATGTCTATCTTTTTCTAAACTAAAAACTCCTTTTATAGACAAAGGGTCTTGTACATGATAAGACCTAACTAGATCTCCTAAATCACAGGGATAATCAGAGTACATTCTATATATAACAATAACGCGTATTTGACTATGTGTAGATCTTATCTTCATGCTGCAGTGGAAAGTCTTCAATAGTTATTGGAAACCTTCAGTGGGAAAATAAATACTACATAGTGGGAAGTTTCTTCTAACGAGTGGGGAACCATTCATCTAACTGTAAGAATCCCTTAAATTTTGTTCTCAACATCCTCCCTTAAACATGGATACTTTACTTCAAATCCATTTCCGGAAAAAACAATTTTCCTGGAGAATATCTTCAAACCCTTATTCCTTCTGAGCTGTCCTCTGATTAGTTGATCATCTGAAATCACATCTTCATAATCACATTACTCACACTTGTGATCAACATCTCTTAAGATATTCTTTTGAAAAGAACTCAACTTCATTAAGCTTGTATATAATCATTCCTTCTTTTGACAGGCAGTGAACTTACATGATTTTATACATCTTCCAACCTAAATAGGAGCTTCAAACTGCCATAGTAGATCAGTGGCAACATGTTCAAACATGACCTTTAAAGGCTAAAAATAGACATCTTTCCAGGTCACCTCTTTGAAGTTCTGTCTTGAACACTAGTCATTGACTTAGCTTCCATAGTGTCACCAAGTCATCTTTGTCAAAATCCTTAAGCATAGACTCAAAATAAGAATATACCTTTGGTGCTTGTCTAACTCTGAATATCTGATATACCTCCTTTGCTTGTCCTTGTAAATTTTCCAATCACATATCAAACCTTGACAACATGAAGGAGTAATATCACTTGAGAGTCCTCTTCCTTAACTATCACTGCCACATGTGTTAAAGATTGATAATCACATCCAGATTATCACTTTCTTGTTGTTCTTGTGCTGAAAACATCCAATAGACTTAACCTTTTTGCCTTGACTTTCTCCAATATGGTTCCTGACCCTCTTGAGACTTGTCACTTTCTTCTTTGAATCATAGGCACAAATCTTTTATGCTTTCCGGTGAATCTGGAATAAACTTATTCTTTCTACCTGAATCAAAAGTCATTCCCCTGAGTCTTTTGTCCTTCCATCCAGCATGGCTTCCTAAGACAATTGTAAAATTTCTTCTTTCAGATTTGGATGCCAACATATGTTGCTGAGCTTGGTATTTCTTGATTCTAGCAAAATCTTTTTGATAGTTAACGAGTTCTGTGATTAACTCAGTCTTCTCTTTAATGGTCAGATCATTTTCAACTTCCTCATAATTCGCATTAATGTTTGTTAATCATCTCATTTACTCCTGCCAAGCCATTAATCATTGCTAAGAATCTTCTCAGCATAGAATCCTGGCAATCTCTGCATCTCTTTCAATCTGTTCTCTTATGCTTTGATCTTCATGAACTAATTCTTCTTGTAGTTCTCTAGCCAATTGTAAACTTATTTTTTCTTGAACTTTAACTTTAGCAGGCTTCTCTGGTTCTGTCATAATCTCCTTCTCTTTCCTCTTGTCTTCCTTCCTAGTAGATGGTATATTAATAGGAATAGGAGATGTAGATATGATTACTACCCCTCTTGAAGCTCTTGGTCTTCTTGTATAAGGTGTTGTATCCTCTGGAAGTGGTAAGGAACATCAGCAGTGGGATCTTTGCTCACTAGTTAGTAAAACCAATATCTGTGGAAACATTTGAAACTAAACATGGGGGAACTGTGTGGCTAGCAGTGGTAAAAACTTCCTTCAAACCTCCACTAGCTAGGATATTTGCAGCTCCCATAAAACTCAAAACATTTGCTAGATCTCCTATACTCTCACTTCCTTTGTCAGTTCTGTTCATCAAGGAGAGCCAGCAGTAGAGTAGTTCCTGCCTTGACTTCATTTTTTCTCTTTTGCCATGTCTTCAGTTGTTACAAAAAGCCAACCAGTCCCTCCCATTGCTCCTGTATGATGGAGTAGCTTCACCAGATACACTTTTATCTTGTACAGGAGCTCTATATGAGTCACCAAACTCTATGACTTCCCATAGAGCATAGTGTTCATGCTGTAGATACTATTGTATTCGAAACTTCCATTGTTCAAATTTACCAGTGTCAAGGATTAGAAGTTTTATGGAATTAGGAGTGGATGTAACATAGGGATCCATTTATGTTTGTGATTGAGAAGTTTGGAATGTTATGCTTCTTAGATCAAAGTCTCTCAACAAGCTCATTGATAACCAAACTTTGTTGAGCCCCAAACTCTAGATCACTTAAGCCTAGGTTATAAGGTTTATTAATACCTGGTAATGACAGATAATAATGTGAGAAACTTTGTTGGAAGTGATTTCACTAAAGGCTTATGCGGAATCTAACCTTTGAGTGTTTAAGAAGAATAACCATGGTAATGGAATCAGATAAGTGAATAACCAACACCTATATTTATTGATTGAATAATACAGTACTTCAAAAGTACCAAAGGTTTACAAAAACCTTAAAGCAATGAGTAGTAAGTAATGTGTAAGAGATCATCTCCCTACTCTAACCAAAGGACTCCATTTTTATAGTACAAGGATCCCTATACAAGATAAAACCTAACTATAACTCACTAAAATCACAGGGATTAATCATAGTACAATACTATATATAGCCTACAATAAGCGTATTGTGACTCTGAGGTAATCCTTACCTTTAATTAGCATGTGAAGAAGTCTTCTAGCAGTGGAAACCTTGCAGTGGGAAAATATACTAACAGTGGGAAGTTCTTCTAACAGTGGGAACCATTCAACTAACAGTGGGAATCCCTTAGCATTTTATTCCCAACAATCCTCCCCTAAACTTGATACTTCACCTTCATATCAAGTTTCCAGAATAAAATGATTTCCTGGAGAGGATGCTTCAAACCCCTTATTCCTTCTTGAGCTGTCCTCTAATTAGGTTGATCATCTGAATCACATCTTCATTAAATTCACTTACTTCACACTTGTGATCAAGCATCTTCTTAAGTGTAGTCTTTTGAAAAGGATACTCAACATCATTAAGCATGTAGATAATCATTCCTTCCATTGACAGGCAGTGAACTTTACATGATTTGTACATCTTCCAACTCTTAATAGGAGCTTCAAACTGCCATAGTAGATCAGTGGCAACAGGTTCAAACATGACCTTTAAAGGCCAAAACAGACATCTTTCCAGGTCACTCTTTGGGAGTTCTGTCTTGAACCTATCTTTGACTAGCTTCCATAGTGTCACCAAGTCATCTCTGTCAAAATCCTTAAGCATAGACTCAAAGTAAGAATATACCTTTGGTGCTTGTCCAACTCTGAATATCTGATATACCTCCCTTAGCTTGTCCTTGTAAATTTTCCAATCACATATGGATACCTTGACAACTGAAGGAGTAATATTCACTGAAGTCTCTTCCCTAACTAGCACTGCCCATTGTTGAAGATTGATAATCTCATCCTGATTATCACTTTCTTGTTGTTCTTGAGCTGAAACATCACTTGTCTTCAACCTTTTTGCCTTGACTTTCTCCAATAGGATTCCTGACCTCTTGAGACTTTCACTTTCTTTCTTGGAATCCATAGGCACAAAATCTTGTATGCTTTCCCAAACTGGAATAAACTTTTCTTCTAACTGATCAAAAGTCATTCCCCTGAAGTCTTTTGTCTTCCATCCAGCATGGCTTCTTAAGACAGATGTGTAAAATTTTCTTCTTTCAGATTTGGATGCCAACATATGTTGCTGAGCTTGGTATTTCTTGATTCTAGCAAAATCTTTCTGATAGTTAATGAGTTCTGTGATTAACTCAGTCTTCTCTTCAATGGTCAGATCATTTTCAACTTCCTCATATTCTGCCATATGTTTGTTAATCATCTCATTACTCCTGTCAAGCTCATTAATCATTTGTCTAAGATCTTCTTCAGCATGAATCCTGGCAATCTCTGCATCTCTTTCAATCTGTTCTCTTATGCTTTGATCTTCATGAACAAATTCTTCTTGTAGTTCTCTAGCCAATTGTAAACTTATTTTTTCTTGAACTTTAACTTTAGCAGGCTTCTCTGGTTCTGTCATAATCTCCTTCTCTTTCCTCTTGTCTTCCTTCCTAGTAGATGGTATATTAATAGGAATAGGAGATGTAGATATGATGACTACCCCTCTTGAAGCTCTTGGTCTTCTTGTATAAGGTGTTGTATCTCTGGCAGTGGTAAGAACATCAGCAGTGGGATCTTTCTCACTAGTAGTGACAATAGCAGTGGAAACATTTGAACTAACAGGGGGAACTTGTGGACTAGCAGTGGTAAAAACTTCCTTCAAACCTCCACTAGCTAGGATATTTGCAGCTCCCATAAAACTCAAAACATTTGCTAGATCTCCTATACTCTCACTTCCTTTGTCAGTTCTGTTCATCAAGGAGAGCCAGCAGTAGAGTAGTTCCTGCCTTGACATCATTTCTTCTCTTTTGCATGTCTTCAGTTGTTACAGCCACAGTCCTTCCCTTGCTTCTTGATGATGTAGTAGCTTCACCAGATACACTTTTATCTTGTACAGGAGCTCTATATGAGTCACCAAACTCTATGACTTCCCATAGAGCATAGTGTTCATGCTGTAGATACTATTGTATTCGAAACTTCCATTGTTCAAATTTACCAGTGTCAAGGATTGGAAGTTTTATGGAATTAGGAGTGGATGTAACATAGGGATCCATTTATGTTTGTGATTGAGAAGTTTGGAATGTTATGCTTCTTAGATCAAAGTCTCTCAACAAGCTCTGATACCACTTGTTGAGTCCCAAAACTCTAGATCTACTGCCTTAGGTTATAAGGTTATTATTACCTTGGTAATGACAAGATAATAATGTGAGAAACTTTGTTGAAGTGTTTCACTAAAGGCTATGCGGAATCTAACCTTTAGTGTTTAAGAAGAATAACAATGGTAATGGAATGGAACAGTGAATAACCAACAAGCCTTAATATTATTGATTGAATAATACGAGTACTCAAAAGTACTAGGGTTTACAAAAACCTTAAAGCAATGAGAGTAGTATGTGTAAGATGTATGTCTATAATCAATCTATCTCCCCTACTCTAACCTAAGGAATCCTTTTATAGCACAAGGAGCCCTGTACAAGATAAGACCTAACTAGATCTCCTAAATCATAGGGATAATCAGAGTACATTCTATATATACAACAATAACGTGTCTTTGACTCTGAGTAATTGTAACATTCCGTATTTAAGGTCACTATTTAATCCGAACTTTATTTCTATTTTCATTTTTAAGCGAGTTATTAATTTTACGTTACCCGATTTAGTAAGATTTTCTCGTTCTTAGCTTTGCGTGAGCAGTATTTAGAAATCTATTCCGTCTTCGCATCTTAAGTGATTTAATAATCTCATAATATTCCCTGATGATTATAATTTTCCTTATTTTCATTTTCCGTTGTGTTTCGCGTTTACGTAAATTCCTAGCTTAAAACTCGCGTTTTCACCTTAAAACTTTACCTTTCTTAAATTAACCCTACACACACTTTTAATTAAACATATAACTAAAAATAAAAAATATATATATATATATATTTTTCACACCCACCAAGGCCCTATGGCCGGTTATACAAGACCACACACAACCTTTTTCTACTTTTTATAAAACCTAATCATACTTCCTTTCTCCCATACATGCAAGTCATTTCTCACTTCAAAAAATTTCAATTTTTCTCTCTTCCTTCCCTTTCCATTGCTGCTGAAAATTTCCCACACCACCACCATAATCATACAAATTTAATCATCTTATTTTTAGCATCTTAACATCATTCATAAGTTGCTTGCAAAGTTTGGAAGTTTTTCTCAAAGTTTTGAAGAAGTTATTAAGGTTATCTCTTAATCTTTAATCTTTCTTTTAACTTTAATCCTTGAAAATGGAAGTTTGATTCTGGAAATACATATTTATATGATGATGAGTTATGTTAAGAGCTTAGGATGGCATTGCATGTGATTGATTAGGGTTAGGATTGATGTTTGAAAAGGTTTTAAGTTGAAATATTGGGACTGTTTTCAAAATAGTAGCTAAAACTTATCATAGCTCTAAAAATTTAGCTTGGAGTCTGTGATTAAATTTCATAGGTAGTTATATATATGTCTCAGCTCTATGAGATAGTTGGATGCTCAACCAACTCCTCCGGATGAGGGAGATATGGCCAAAACAAGGAAATAGGTCAAATCTGGACATGTGTTTAGAATACGAGTTAAACTCTAAATTTTTACCATAAAATAATAGATCTTTTTGATTGGGTCAGTAGTAGACATCATAAGGAAACCATATCCTTTGACCTCACCTTTATTGCTATCATGGTTTGTGATTTATGGCCATTTTAGTAAAGGGTAAAAATTTTACTAACTTTCTGTTTTGGACAACCAGGGGTAAAATAGTCTTTTCACATAGTTACGAAACTTTTTAGATTATGAGGCTGGCATTTCTGGAAACTAGACTCAAATATCTTTCCAGGGGTTAAAGCCTCACATATAGAACATTTGTGAGCTAGGAGATATGACTCCATAAAGTCAAGTTAAATTCAGAAACCTAGTTTTTACGTCTAGTCTAAAATTTTTAAAACGTATAGCACACCGTGATAAAATAAAAATTAAAAGCCGAAACTTAGTAGATGTTCATTTTCCTATAAGACCAGGTCACAAGTCATTTTAGGGTTAAAAAGGACTTGGGGAAGTTCTAGTGGAATGCCATGCTTATCTCGAAAACACATCTCATGATCACATATTTAATTTTTACGTATTGTTACTTTCTACGTACTAAGTCGCGTACTCCTATAGGTTTTCGGTGATTGTTGGTGATCTCTCTTAATCTATATACTCAGATTCTCGATCTTCATCGCTTATTTAACTTACAGTGAGTTCATAGCCTCGCTTTTCAAGTATTTTTCTTAAACCCCGCGAGGGAGATGCATGCTAGTTTTTATAAAACGAACACAAGTAGTTTTCTTCTTGTATGCTTGGACCCGTATGTGAATATATGTTGTTGCTTGAGTAGCTTTCGTCATAAGACCCCAATCGTGAGCCGTCAACTACCTATGATGGGTAGCCGCTCATACAATTAATAGCGCTATGGGCTTGACAACCCGGTTCGGTTTTTGGGAGTTTGAATCCGGGAAAGTGAGCACTCCCAATGTACGGACATATTGTATGGAGATTTAAGTAGGTATCTGACGAAAATACCTAGCCTGGGGGCATTCATTGTATTATTAATTGATTATGGATTTCGTCAATGGGATCGGTGTCGCGAGCTCAATGCAACTGTTGTTTATTAGCTTGTCTGATCAACAAGTCTATATGATGCTTATGAATATTATAATGCTTGTGTTCAACTCTCTTTCTACTGTTTATCAATTATAAAACCTATGAATTCACTCAACCTCGTGTTGACTTTTTAGCATGTTTCATCTCAGGTAATTGAAGTACGAAGGCTTGGAGGCACTGATGAGGAGGATTTGCGCTAAACTTTTGTCCACCATTTAAAAACCCATTCCTCATTAAAAACTTGTTTTAGTTTGGTTAAATCAAACTTATTTTATGTATGGTAACGATCTCTTGGGACTACGCTTTTGAACTCTGATAATAATAGAATGGAATGGTTGTTTGTTTTTAAAACGTCTCATTGAGTCGTTCTTTATATCTTATGACTATTGTACTATTATTTAACACCCAAATTGTTGGTTCCGCTGCGTGTAAATTTGGGGGTGTTAAAGATTGGTATCAGAGCCAGGTTATAGAGAACTAGGTTATTTTCCAAACCAAACCAAAACTTTATTTTAAAAAATTTAGCGCGCAAATTCCTCATCATGCCAGCCAAGTCGTTCTTGCAATTACGTTCTAGCATTATATATTGCGGGTGTATTATCACTAAGTATTTATTAATAAATACTATGATATATATGTCGAGATATATATTTATTATTAAACTTTATATATTAAAGTTTTTATCATACATCGAAAGTCTCATATCTAATGTATTGCATACATACATATTCGTATATATTCATATATTTTGCATACATTCGTACTTTGCAAAAAATTTTATTAAATATAGTGACCTTATACATATCCCTTATATTCGCAGATTATCATGGCGAACCTACCCCCAAATGACGACGCGAATTCTCTTGTAACGCCCCGACCCAAAAGGGTAGAAGTATTACAAATATGGTGTGACATCAAAGGCATACATAATCATAACACAAGCATAAACAGCGGAAGTCTCAAATAAATAACCAAAGGAAAATAAGTCAACATGACTTAAGGTACATAAGATCTTAAAAGGACAGACATCTCCAAACGAATAACCAAAATAACGAAGGACTTGGAAAACAACAATCATATATCAAAACTAAGATCACAGGGTATCCACACTCTCACTTCATACCCGAAAGCAACCCCAGCTCCTAGCTTAGATACCTGACGCAGGAAAAGAAAGTGCGGCTGAGCTAACAAAGTCCCAGTGAACAATATATATAGAATCGATACGCAAAAGATAACGGGGGAAATCAAAGGATAACGATAGAAGGTTACAAATGAATAATCACAAGACAATGATCAAAAGATACAAATATAAGGTAAGACAAATCAGAAGTCAATTCATAGTGTAAAGGTAAGATGAATCAGAAAGTCAAATATCAAGTTCTAATTACCAACCCAAACAAATCATATCAAAGTACCATGGAGTCCGCGACTCAAAAATGTGAAAACGTGGGAATGCACCAAACACAAGACACCAAGAAATACATATATCATAATGTCAATAATCCATCGAATACAAAACAAAATCTAGGATGCACATACCGCCCCTTAAACAAATAATAATTCATCATAATGCCATATAATCATCAAATGGGGAACTGTGGTTGAGAAAATCACACACCCACACATGAGTCATGGCCAAAGGTGCATCAATGAGCACGTGCCATTTACCGTTCATGGCTTAGAACCAAATAGGTGGCACAAGGGGGGGTCTCAAACAGAAGGGTTCAAAGCAAGTCATATCAAAGTTACATTTCAATGGGATCATAGCAAAGGTTTAATGTCAAAGGTTCAAATATCAAAGGTAGCATAGCAGGGTTCAGATAAAACATAAATAACAGATCATATAAGAGAACCAAGATAAAAGGCTCAGAGCAAATGTAGCAATTCACATAAGTAATCAAAGATAGAGAGGAATAAGGTCATGAGAAACTTAACGAAAAGGTCCAGAATAACTGTACCTTATTCCGAAGGCAAAGCAATAATCAAAGAAAACACCACAGGAAATTCAAATTCACTCCCTCTGACGACCAGGACCAAAAGAAATGATGAATTGAATTACAAAACCATTCATTTAAGTTAACTTTCCATTTTTAGTAACTTTCTATTTTTAGTAACTTTCCATTTTTAGTAATATTCATCATTTGAGATTTTATTAAGTACATTGAATAGTTTAGGGACTTAACATGTCAACCTTACCAAATTCAGGGATTAAATATGACAACCTTTCCATATTTTATGTTTAATATACAAAATTCAAACAATTTTCAAGTTAAAAAAGTGTAAATATCAAAGTTTCACATTTTATTCAATTATAAACCTTCCATTTCCTGTATTTACAGACTCAAAAACTCAAACCCTATAATTTATACAATTTACATATTTAAGCCCTTTTTCTTTTAATTAATTTAAATACATGATCTGTTAATTATCCATAATTACAAAACAAGTCCCTTATAGATTAAAAATGACAAATTTATACTTTATACAATTAAATACTAACCAAACCTACCCACTTTTCAGAATTTAACAAATTGAGTCCCCTCGAATTGTAATTAATTAATTTCTAATTACATATAATAAGTAATTTACCGTTTTAAGCTAAAATAATATCAATATGACATTTTATACCCCCCAACTTATTTTATACAGAAGTATACTAAGTAAGTAATAACAATGTTTAAAACATGACCTCAAGTTTTCAGAATAACAAATCACCCCCTTATAGTTGTAAAAATCCATCATCGGCTATATCAATAAATCTACAAAGACACCTAATTTGATTTTTCCCAATCACAAAAACAATTATTACCCCAATCATTAGCATTAAAATGACTCCCGGTGTATAAAAATTAGCAAAACCCACGCCTAATTTATTTTACCGACTTTCTTTCTTTTTTGTCCTTATTTTTTCAGAAATCGGCAAACATAGATAAATCCCAAATAATTATTCGAATCTCTTCTAAATTTTTCCAACATTTTATCTGAGTTACATATGATCTAAAAAACCTTAGAAAAATATAAAATCAAATGTACAATCATTTTTTTTCCGATTTCATAATTAATTCGAAATTAGGGTTTCTAATTTGTTTTAATTCATATGATCAATATAACATGCATGAATATTTTTCCTATGCCAATAAATAAATCCATTACTTTCAAATAGTGGTGGTCTTTGCATAGATTGCCCTTCTAAATATTTTTCCGATTCCATATATCGGTTGTGTTTATTCGAACCCAACGATTACCACGATCGAACCAAGCACTCTACAATCTTCCCACTATTTTTCCCACCTTCCTTGACCTTCAAAACACCTTGTGCCGCCTCATTGTATTTTTAGGGTTTCGGTGAGATTTGTTTTTAGGGTTTAATAAAAGAAATGCATAAAGGATAATAAATAAAGTATTTGGCTGAGATTTTGGGCTTTCAAAAAGACTAAATCTGATTTGTAACTTGCCAACATTTATTTTGTAATTATACATATTTATTTTATATTAATTGTAATGTATAAGTAATTAAATGTAATTAATTTCGGCATAAATACATATGCATAAACATTAATTATTTTTCTTATATAATATAGGGTATTTTAATCTTACATAAATTTCATAATTGTCATATGTTATATTTTTATAATTTCTAGAGGTTGGTGATGTTGTGGATGCGCCTAACCCGAGCACCTATGAGGTTGGAGGTCCATCTATGGCTATCGTAGCTCAGCCTCAGGTGATTGATGACTTATATAGAGAGATGGATAATCTGAGAGAGAGGCAGGGAGCGTTGGCGAGGACGATGGTTGATGTGAGTGATATTGAGGCGACTAACAACTTTGCCATTGGGGAGACTTACCCTAGAGTGACTGCTTTGGAGGAGCAGGTGCAGACCCTGCAGACAGCTCTACATGAAAATAGGTCTAAGAACCAGCAGTTGCAGACTACAGTGGCTGAGATGCACAGTCACGAGGGTACCTTGATGCAGTACATGCAGTAGATGGAGGAGCGCCTCACTGTTTTGGAGAAGAGACTTCCAGGACCGCCTCTAGGGGGCCCAGTAGTCATTTTTCTTCCTTTCTTACCTTGTTGGTCTAGGATCTTTTGGATAGTACACTAAACTGCTAGTGCCAGTTAGTGACCTTGTGCTGCCTGGTGTATTTTGTTCTCTATAAACACCGCAGTTCTATTCGGATTTATGTAGGATGACTCCTAGTAGCTTAGTATTATTAGTAGTTCTTCTTATTGGATCATGTAGTCACTAAACCGGCCTGTCGGTCAGTTGACATAGTACTAGTGCTAGTAATAACCTAAGTCATGATTAAGTCACGTTTTGTAAAACACTACAGCATTGTACTAATTTTGGGTGCTTAATGAAGAAAACTACACTACTTACGATCTTGAATTAGGTGCTGTGGTTTTTGCTCTTAGACTCTAAAGACATTACCTCTATGGTACAAAGTGTGTTGTGTACACCGATCATAAAAGCTTACAATACATTTTGGATCAGAAGGAACTAAATATGAGGCAACGACGATGGATTGAGCTATTAAGTGATTATGATTGCGAAATTCATTACCATCCCGGCAAAGCCAATGTGGTAGCCGATGCTCTTAGCAGGAAAGTTCGAGAGAAGCCCTTGAGGGTTCGATCTTTAGTGATGTCTACCTACACCGATCTGTCTAAAAGGATACTCAAGGCCCAACTGGAAGCTGTGAAACAAGAAAATGTTAAAGCAAAAAATCTGGGCCAACTGTTAAAGCCTATCTTCGAGATTCACTCTGACGGGATTCGGTATTTTGAAAATCGTGTGTGGTTGCCATTGTTTGGCGGACTACGAGACTTGATTATGCACGAGTCTCATAAGTCAAAATATTCTATTCATCCGGGTTCTGATAAAATGTATCAAGACATGAAGAAATTATATTGGTGGCCGAATATGAAAGCCGACATTGCTACATATGTTAGTAAATGCCTTACGTGCGCCAAAGTCAAAGTCGAGCATCAGCGACCGTCAGGACTTCTGCAGCAACCTGAAATTCCTGAATGGAAGTGGGAACGTATTACTATGGATTTTGTTATGGGCCTTCCGAGAACGTCTAGTGGTTATGATTCTATTTGGGTAATTGTCGATCGATTGACTAAATCAGCTCACTTTTTGCCGATGAAGAAGACTGATAGTATGGAAAAACTCACCCAGTTGTATCTAAAGGAGGTTTTCTGTAGGCATGGTGTACCGTTGTTGATCATTTCAGACCGTGATAGTTGATTCGCATCTGGGTTTTGGAGGTCCCTTCAAAATGCTTTAGGGACAAACTTAAATATGAGTACGGCATACCACCCGAAAACAGATGGTCAAAGTGAGAGAACGATTCAAACTCTGGAAGATATGTTGCGTGCCTGCGTAATTGATTTCGGTGGAAGTTGGGATCGACACTTCCCTCTGGTCGAGTTCTCTTATAATAACAGTTATCATGCTAGCATCAATGCGACACCGTTTGAAGCACTTTACAGGAGAAAGTGCAGATCGCCCGTTTGTTGGAGCGAAGTTGGGGATAGCCAACTAACTAGGCCCGAGTTAAGGTTTGTTACAAGTGTGGGGACCCGAATCACCTTGCCAACAGTGAATTGTGTCCTGAGAAGAAGAAGCTGGATGGAAGGAATGCAAGTGGCCATATTTATGCCGGTGACAGTTGTGGATTTTTCAAGCATCAGGGTCAATGATGGTGACTTGGTCGTTTCTGCTCAATAATCGTTATTTTAACATGTTGTTTGACTCGGGTCGGACAAGTGTTCATAATGCAGTTCTTATCCTTTTTTGATAACGAAACCGGAAATGATTAAGTGCTAGTTATGAGGTGAGTTAGCGACGGAAGGATCGCAGTACAATACGTATTAAAGGGGTGCACTTTAAATTAGTCAACCACTATTTAATCGATCTAAATCCTATTAGAACCTTGGTGCTTTTGATGTATAATTGGCTGGATTGGTTAGCTGAAAATGGATGCCGTCATATATGTGTCTAAAAGGAGGTGCACATTTCCGATTAGATCGAACGTTAGTGGTTAAGGGTGATAGCAATTCTTCCCGATTAAAAGTGATATCCTGTATTAAGGCAAGAAAATACATTGAAAGAGGATGTCATCTATTCTTAGCTCACATTACCGAGAAGGAGAAATATGAGAAACGTCTTGAAGATGTACCGGTAATTTGTGATTTTCCAGAAGTATTCCCTGATGACTTGCCGGGACTTCCCCCGTCTCGACAAGTTGAATTCAAAATTGATCTTGTGCCGGGTGCTGCTCCAGTTGCCGTGCCCTTTATCGTTTTGGCTCCGTCAGAAATGATAGAATTGTCTGAGCAATTGAAGAATTGTTGGGAAAAGGATTTATTCGCCCGAGCTCATCACCTTGGGGAGCTCCGGTGTTGTTCGTAAGAAAGGATGGGTCATTTGTATGTGTATGATTATCGTGAATAATTAATTGACGGTCAAAAACGTTATCCTCTCAAGAATTGATGATTTATCTCGATCAACTTCAAGGGTTCAAGTGTATATTCAAAAATTAATCTATGCTCAGGGTATCATCAACTTCGCGTTCGAGAAGAGGATATTCCCATCACCGCTTTTCGAACAAGGTATGGTCATTATGAATTCCAAGTGGATGCCGTTTTTTGCTAACATTGCACCAGCAGTGTGCATGGATTTGATGGATCGTGTCTGCAAGGCCATATCTTGATAAAATTTGTGATCGTATTATCGATGGTACATTCTCATCTACTCAAGACCAAGGGAGGAACATAGTGAGCTTTTAAAGAATCATCTTGGACCTGCTCAGAAGAGAGGTTGTACGCCAATTCTCAAAATGTGATATCTGGTTGGAGTCCGTCCAATCCTTGGACATGGTTATTAATAGGGTAGGCGTCCATGTTGATCCCGCAAAATTGAAGCTGTCAAAATTGCCTGTTCCGAGTCGCCAACTGAAGTTGAGACAATTTTATGGGATTAGCCGGCTTTTTTTTATTATAGCAGATTTTCATCGAGGGATTTTCTTTGATCGCCAAGCCGCTTACCAAATTACTCAAAGAATATGAGTTTGAGTGGGGTGCAGATGAGGATGAGCATCCAAAAGTTATGCAAGGATCTATGTATGTCCAATTTTAGCTTTGCCCGAGGGTCTAATGGATTTTGTGGTTTATTGCGGTTGATCACTCAAGGGTTATGGTGCGGTACTTATGCAACGGGATAAAGTGATTGCCTATGCTTCCCGGCAATTAAAAACTCATGAAGAAAACTACACTACTCACGATCTTGAATTGGGTGCTGTGGTTTTTGCTCTTAGTCTCTGGAGACATTACCTCTATGGTACAAAGTGTGTTGTGTACACCGATCATAAGAGCTTACAATACATTTTGGATCAAAAAAGCTAAATATGAGGCAACGGCGATGGATTGAGCTATTAAGTGATTATGATTGCGAAAATTACGTTACCATCCCGGCAAGCAATTTGGTAGCCGATGCTCTTAGCAGGAAAGTTCGAGAGAAACCTTTGAGGGTTCGATCTTTGGTGATGTCTACCTACACTGATCTGTCCGAAAGGATACTCAAGGCCCAACTGGAAGCCGTGAAACCAGAAAATGTCAAAGCGGAAAATCTGGGCCGACTGTTGAAGCCTATCTCAAGATTACATTACGACGGGATATACGGTATTTTGAAAATCGTGTGTGGTTACGTTGTTTGGCGGATACGAGATCTTGATTATGCTACGAGTCTATAAGTAAATATTCTATTTCATCCGGTTCTGACAAAATGTATCAAGATCTGAAGAAATTATATTGGTGGCTGAATATGAAAGCTGACATTGCTACATATGTTAGTAAATGCCTTACGTGTGCCAAAGTTAAGGTCGAGCACAGGACTTCTGCAGCAACCTGAAATTCCTGAATGGAAGTGGGAACGTATTACTATGGATTTTGTTACGGGCCTTCCGAGAACATCTAGTGGTTATGATTCTATTTGGGTAATTGTCGATCGGTTGACTAAATCAGCTCACTTTTTGCCGATGAAGAAGACTGATAGTATGGAAAAACTCACCCAACAGTATCTGAAGGAAGTTGTCTGTAGGCATGGGGTACCGTTGTCAATCATTTCAGACCGTGATAGTCGATTTGCGTCTGGGTTTTGGAAGTCACTTCAAAACGCTTTAGGGAAAACTTAAAAATTTGAGTACGACCTTATCACCCGGACAGATGGTCAAAGTGAGAGACGATCCAAACTCTTGAAGATATTTGCGTGCCATGCGTTATTGTTTACGGGTTGACGTTGGATTGCCCACTTTCTCTGGTCGAGTTCTCTATATAACAGTTATCATGCTCAGCATCAAGGCGGGCACCATTTGAAGCACTTTATGGGAGAAAGTGCAGATCGCCCGTTTGTTGGAGTGAAGTTGGGGACAGTCAACTAACTGGGCCCGAGTTAATCCGTGAGACCACGGAAAAGATCATTCAAATTAAGAACCGTTTGCTCACCGCAAGAAGCCGACAAAAGAGTTATGCTGATGTAAGAAGAAAGCCGATGGAGTTTAATGTGGGTGATATGGTTATGCTCAAAGTTTCGCCTTGGAAGGGCGTAATTCGCTTTGGTAAACGGGGAAAGTTGAGTCCACGTTATGTGGGACCGTTCAAGATTATTGAAAGAATTGGTCCTGTGGCGTATCGATTAGAGTTACCGGAAAAACTTCGTGGTATTCATAATACGTTTCATGTTTCTAATCTCAAGAAGTGCCTTGCGGACGAGAACCTGGTGATTCCACTTGAAGAAATTCAACTGGACGATAAATTGCACTTCATCGAAGAGCCCGTGGAAATTATGGACCGTGAAGTAAAGCAGTTGAAGCAGAGCAGAATTCCTATTGTTAAGGTTCGTTGGAACTCACGGAGAGGTCCAGAATTTACATGGGAAAGAGAAGACTTTTTCATGAAGAAGTATCCGCATCTATTTCCGAGCAAGAAGCGAGGGCGTGGTGATAATCGAGCGCCGGGACGTCGCTCCCGTAAGGATGGGAGGATGTAAACCCCCGTATTTAAGGTCACTACTATTTAATAATCTCATAATTAATTTATAAATTTTAAACAAGTTACTTTTATTTACATTTAGACATTTTATTGAAATCGTCGTTTTAATTAATTACGAGCTATGCTTAAAACAATTATCCGTCTTGAACCGTACGTAAATTAAACTTTTCAGAAAAGTATTCCGTTTAATGTAGAATTATTTTTATCATATTCGTTTTACTTCTGGTTTCGCATTAACTATCTTTTAATTTTAAGTCGATACCGTTAACCTCAAAAAATACTACTACCTATCTTAAAATTTATACCCTAAATACTAAAGTTTATAAAATTATAAACTTCAAACTCATCACAACCACCTCAAGGGTGGCGTGGCAAATGGAGAAGGCAAGACTAGGACATTTGTCCTAGTCCATTGCATGTACTAGTCATACAAAACCATCTACATCTACCATTTCCTCCCATAGTTTACCAAAACTTTACACACACATCTCTTGTTTCTCTCCTTTTTGCCGAATTTATCACCACCATAACACCATTTCCATCAAATTTTTACTAATCAAATAATACCTACTAGTGGAATATGATTTTCCTAGTATGGTTTCCTATACTTTTGAAGTGATTAAAGGGTTTTTCAGGGAAGTTTAATATATCTTGGGATGGAGTAATTGAAGATTTTATGGAGTCATTTGGGTCATAATAAAGTGGTGTCAAAAACATTTGGTAAAGATTCAAGACTTGGTGTAAGGAGTCATTTGGGTTTTGGGTTATATCATCACTTACATCATTTTTGTGGGTATAAATCTTTACTTATTTTTGTTATTCTTGTATTTTCTTGTATTTCATTTATAAATGTAATTGTAAATATGATGAATATGATGATCAAGAGTTATTGGGGTTTTGTGTGTACTAGATTAGGTTAAAAATGGATAAACCTAGCTTAAAACATGGTGGAAATCACTAGAAAAATAAAATTAGGGCAGAAGTAAAACAGAAAGTTTGGACCTTTTTTGGGTCATCTTAACATCATTCATAAGTTGCTTGCAAAGTTTGGAAGTTTTTCTCAATGTTTTGAAGAAGTTATTAAGGTTATCTCTTAATCTTTAATCTTTCTTTTAACTTTAATCCATGAAAATGGAAGTTTGATTCTGGAAATACATATTTATATGATGATGATTTGTGTTAAGAGCTTGGGATGGCATTGCATATGATTGATTAGGGTTAGGATTGATGTTTGAAAAGGTTTTAAGTTGAAATATTGGGACTGTTTTGAAAACAGTAGCTAAAACGTATCATAGGTAGTTAGATATATGTCTCATCTCTATGAGATAGTTGGATGCTCAACCAACTCCTCCGGATGAGGGAGATATGGCCAAAACAAGGAAATAGGTCAAATCTGGACATGTGTTTAGAATACAAGTTAAACTCTAAATTTTTACATTAAAATAATAGATCTTTTTGATTGGGTCAGTATTAGACATCATAAGGAAACCATATCCTTTGACCTCACCTTTATTTCTATCATGGTTTGTGATTTATGGCCATTTTAGTAAAGGGTAAAATTTTTACTAACTTTCTATTTTGGACAACCAGGGGTAAAATAGTCTTTTCACATAGTTACGAAACTTTGTAGATTATGAGGCTGGCATTTCTGGAAACTAGACTCAAATATATTTCCAGGGGTTAAAGTCTCACATATAGAACATTTGTGAGCTAGGAGATATGACTCCATGAAGTCAAGTTAAATTCAGAAACCTAGTTTTTACGTCTAGTCTAAAAATTTTAAAACGTATAGCACACCGTGATAAAATAAAAATTAAAAGCCAAAACTTAGTAGATGTTCATTTGCCTATAAGACCAGGTCACAAGTCATTTTAGGGTTAAAAAGGACTTGGGGAAGTTCTAGTGGAATGCCATGCTTATCTCGAAAACACATCTCATGATCACATATTTAATTTTTACGTATTGTTACTTTCTACGTACTAAGTCGCGTCACTCCTATAGGTTGTCGGTGATTGTTGGTGATCTCTCTCGATCTATATACTCAGCTTCTCGATCTTCATCGCTTATTTGACTTACAGTGAGTTCATAGCCTCGCTTTTCAAGTATTTTTCTTAAACCCCGCGAGGGAGATGCATGCTAGTTTTTATAAAACGAACACAAGTAGTTTTCTTCTTGTATGCTTGGACCCGTATGTGAATATATGTTGTTGCTTGAGTAGCTTTCGTCATAAGACCCCAATCGTGAGCCGTCAACTACCTATGATGGGTAGCCGCTCATACAATTAATAGCGCTATGGGCTTGACAACCCGGTTCGGTTTTTGGGAGTTTGAATCCGGGAAAGTGAGCACTCCCAATGTACGGACATATTGTATGGAGATTTAAGTAGGTATCTGACAAAAATACCTAGCCTGGGGGCATTCATTGTATTATTAATTGTTTATGAATTTCGTCAATGGGATCGGTGTCGCGAGCTCAATGCAACTGTTGTTTATTAGCTTGTCTGATCAACAAGTCTATATGATGCTTATGAATATTATAATGCTTGTGTTCAACTCTCTTTCTACTGTTTATCAATTATAAAACATATGAATTCACTCAACCTTGTGTTGACTTTTTAGCATGTTTCATCTCGGGTAATTGAAGTTCGAAGGCTTGGAGGCACTGACGAGGAGGATTTGCGCTAAACTTTTGTTCGCCATTTAAAAACCCATTCCTCATTAAAAACTTGTTTTAGTTTGGTTAAATCAAACGTATTTTATGTATGGTAACGATATCTTGGGACTACGCTTTTGAACTCTGATAATAATAGAAAGGAATGGTTGTTTGTTTTTAAAACGTCTCATTGAGTCGTTCTTTATATCTTTTGACTATTGTACTATTATTTAACACCCAAATTGTTGGTTCTGCTGCGTGTAAATTTGGGGGTGTTAAAGTAATCCTTATCTTCAATTTGCAGTGGAAAGTCTTCTAGCAGTGGAAACTTTGCAGTGGGAAAATATACTAATAGTGGGAAGTTCTTCTAACAGTGGGAACCATTCAACTAACAGTGGGAATCCCTTAGAATTTTTTTCCCAACAATCCTCCCCTAAACTTGATACTTTACCTTCATATCAAGTTTCTAGAATAAAACGATTTCCTGGAGAAGATGCTTCAAACCCCTTATTCCTTCTTGAGCTATCCTCTAATTAGGTTGATCATCTGAATCACATCTTCATTAAATTCACTTACTTCACACTTGTGATCAAGCATCTTCTTAAGAGTAGTCTTTTGAAAAGGATACTCAACATCATTAAGCATGTAGATAATCATTCCTTCCATTGACAGGCAGTGAACTTTACATGATTTGTACATCTTCCAACTCTAAATAGGAGCTTCAAACTGCCATAGTAGATCAGTGGCAACATGTTCAAACATGACCTTTAAAGGCTAAAATAGACATCTTTCCAGGTCACTCTTTGGAAGTTCTGTCTTGAACCTATCTTTGACTAGCTTCCATAGTGTCACCAAGTCATCTCTGTCAAAATCCTTAAGCATAGACTCAAAATAAGAATATACCTTTGGTGCTTGTCTAACTCTGAATATCTGATATACCTCCCTTAGCTTGTCCTTGTAAATTTTCCAATCACATATGGATACCTTGACAACTGAAGGAGTAATATTCACTGAAGTCTCTTCCCTAACTAGCACTGCCCATTGTTGAAGATTGATAATCTCATCCTGATTATCACTTTCTTGTTGTTCTTGAGCTGAAACATCACTTGACTTCAACCTTTTTGCCTTGACTTTCTCCAATAGGATTCCTAACCTCTTGAGACTTTCACTTTCTTTCTTGGAATCCATAGGCACAAAATCTTGTATGCTTTCCCAAACTGGAATAAACTTTTCTTCTAACTGATCAAAAGTCATTCCCCTGAAGTCTTTTGTCTTCCATCTAGCATGGCTTCTTAAGACAGACGTGTAAAATTTTCTTCTTTTAGATTTCGATGCCAACATATTTTGCTAAGCTTGATATTTCTTGATTCTAGCAAAATCTTTCTGATAGTTAATGAGTTATGTGATTAACTTAGTCTTCTCTTCAATGGTCAGATCATTTTCAACTTCCTCATATTCTGCCATATGTTTGTTAATCATCTCATTACTCCTGTCAAGCTCATTAATCATTTGTCTAAGATCTTCTTCAGCATGAATCCTGGCAATCTCTGCATCTTTTTCAATCTGTTCTCTTATGCTTTGATCTTCATGAACAAATTCTTCTTGTAATTCTCTAGCCAATTGTAAACTCATTTGTTCTTGAACTTTAGCTTTAGCAGGCTTCTCTGGTTCTGTCATAATCTCCTTCCCTTTCCTCTTGTCTTCCTTCTCAGCAGATGGTATACTAATAGGAATAGGAGATGTAGATCCGATGACTACCCCTCTTGAAGCTCTTGGTCTTCTTGTATAAGGTGTTATATCTCTGATAATGGTAAGAACATCAACAGTGGGATCTTTCTCACTAGTAGTGACAATAGCAGTGGAAACATTTGAACTAACAGGGGGAACTTATGGACTAGCAGTGGTAAAAACTTCCTTCAAACCTCCACTAGCTAGGATATTTGCAGCTCCCATAGAACTCAAAACATTTGCTAGATCTCCTATACTCTCACTTCCTTTGTCAGTACTCCTGCTACTATCTTTTTTAGCATCACCTTTAAACACATTAACCTCCCCTTAATCTATTTCTCCCCTATTTGGAGCATCCTCTTGAACACCTTCGCTTGGCTTTTGAGCATCCTCCAAAGTCTAAATCCTGGCCTTCAATTGCTTGATTTCAAGGTCATGACTCTGGATTTTGTCAGCCATTTAAGTTTGTTGGCTTTGCAGAGTGGTACAAAATTCCATCAATTCCGTAAGTGTTTGTTTCAGACTACCCTCATTACCACCAAGAGAAGTAACCCTTGGAAATGATTCATGGGGCATCTAAGCTAGTAGCAGTAGGGAAAGCCTCTCCATATCTGTCACCTCTTGTGGGAGGTGCAGTCTCATCTGCAACAGGTAAAAGAGCTTTAGACTGAGAAAACCGTATAGCCCTTTTAGTCATTCTCCTAGGTGTGGGAGTGTGAGATGGAATATTTGTTGTGTGAGGTAGAGATGCTTATGGAGTAGTTTGAGCTTCTGGAGGAGTGGATTGTATTTCATGAGGTGAGGATGTGTGAGTTGGATGAGGTAGAGAAACATGCTGAGTTGAGGGTGTGTGATGGGGCTCAAGTTGGTTTTCTAAGCCTTCACCCTGTGGAACAATCATGGCATCGAACAATGGAACAGTCCTCCCAGAAAAACTAGGACGGTTGACTCTTAAAGTTGTAAAAACCTTTTGAGTTATATAATCAAGATTTTAGGATGAGAAAATCTTTTAGAAGAACATAACTATCTTGAAAGTCTATATTAAGAAGTTATATAATAAGGTAAGCAGCCTAAAAAATCTCAACGACTATTTAATTAATGCAACAAACTTTTGAGCCTAACAGTGCCAACGACTATATTATCAGTGGGAAAACAAAGTCAAACAGTAGGAACTAATTCTAGCAGTGGGAACTTTGTGGTCTAACAGTGGGAAATATTCCTAAGGGTATCAACTTAACTTCAATAATCAAAAGTAAGCCTACCCTATCCATACATATACACTTGCAAAAGCAAGAGAGACATGCATGAATTCATGAGTCCTTTGCTCGTTATTCGACCCATGAAGAAAATTGATACACATATTTACCATTGTATCCCTGTTTAACCCATTGAAATATTTCCCCGAGGCACCACCCTACCACGTCCATTCTAGGTCAAATGTCTTGGTAGTACAAGACCTTTCTTCAATAATTACACACCCAAAATGCCACATCACACCTCATGCTCACTAAGAACGCTTAAAGAGACATAGGAGCAACTCTTGTGGACCAAATTTATGTATAACCCATGAATGAGGTCTCATACTATAGTGCCTCAAAAGTTAAAAAACTTAAGCAAGTATTTTAACCTTCATTCACCAGTAGGGTCAGTCTAGGACTGACCATGAGTATTATATGAATACCCTAATCCTAGAGGTTCCTTAACCCCAACCCAAGAGAAATGATCTTGCAGATATACAACTTATGATGTGATTCCATCCCTGACTCCATTGATGATAGCATAGGGATCTTTTCATGACTTGCTCATTCTGCAATTGTTAGTCTAAAACCAAGAAAAACACTAACAGTGGAAATGTAGCCCAACAGTGAGAACATTTACACTGACAGTGGAAAACCTAACAGTGGAAAACCTAACAATTGCATGTTACTTTAGCAGTATAAACACTTATTGATCTAATAGCGGTGCAAATCCTATACAAATCTTTACAAAAATCATGAGATAGACATATTAGGGGTCAAGCATTCCAATACTTACAACTAAGTACTGGAATCTTCCCACATCAAAGGCTTTTGTTAAAAGGTCTGCTACATTATCATCTGTATGAATATGATCCACATATATTAGTTTCTTTTCAAAGCAGTCTCTTATAAAATGATGTCTTATCTCAATATGTTTTGTTCTAGAGTGAAAGACAGGATTTTTGACTATACAAATTGCACTGTTATTATCAATATATATCTTAGTGTTCATGAAATTGTACCCATAGTCTAGAAGCTGATTTTGTATCCAAAGAACTTGCCCACATCCACTTGCAGCTGCAACATACTCTGCCTCAGTTGTGGAAGTGGCCACAATGGTCTGCTTCTTACATTGCCAAGAGATTAACCTTCTTCCCAAAAACTGACATCCTCCAGTGGTAGACTTCCTATCTTGACTAGCACCACCATAATCACTGTCTGAATATGCCACTAAGTCAAAGGGAGACTCTTTAGGATACCAAAGTCCTAACTTAGGATGTCCTTTTAGGTACCTAAAGATTCTCTTAACTGCATGAAGATGGCATTCTTTGGGTGTCACTTGATGTTTAGCACATGTACATACAGCAAACATAATATCTGGTCTTGATGTAGTCAGATACATTAAAGATCCAATCATGGATCTATACAAATGAAGATCCACATCTTTACCAGTTCCATCTTTTCCCCAAGGATGCTCTCTATCCATGGGAGTGTTTGCTGACCTGAGGTCTGAGAACCCAAACTTTTTCAGAATATCACCAACGTACTTATCTTGAGAGAGGAATATGCCATCTTTCTTTTGTAACACTTGCAGACCTAGGAAGAAACTGAGTTCACCCATAGCACTCATTTTGAATTTGTCATGCATGAGAGCCTCAAATTCTCTGCACAGCTTTGGATTGGATGACCCAAATATAATGTCATCCACATACACTTGTACTAGCAAAAACTCTCCTTTGTGCTTCCTGATAAACAAAGTCTGATCTATAGTACCTCTTTGAAAGCCATTATCCAACAAATACTTGGACAAAGTACCATACCAGGCTCTAGGTGCTTGGTGAAGTCCATACATAGCCTTGACCACCTTATAGACTTTGTGTGGAAACTGAGGATCTTGAAAACCAGGAGGCTGCATCACATACACTTCTTCATCAATAGTGCCATATAGGAATGAATTTTAACATCTATTTGATATACTGTAAAACCCATATAGGAAGCATAGGCTAAAAATAACCTAATAGCCTCAATCCTTGCAACTGGTGCAAAGACTTCTTCATAATAAATACCCTCTTCCTGAGTATGTCCTTGAGCCACCAGTCTGGCCTTGTTTCTAATGACTATTCCCCTTTCATCTTTCTTGTTTTTAAGAACCCATTTTGTCCCAATAGGTCTCACCCCTTTTGGACAGTCAACCAAAATCCAAACATTCTGAATCTAAAACTGTAGAAGCTCCTCTTGCATATCTTCTACCCAGCTTGAATCTTTGAGAGCTTCAAAGATCTTTTTGGGTTCTTCTTGGAATATAAAGGCTAAAAATAGACATAACTGTAGTAGATCAGGATTAGTCTTTTGATGAATTATGGCTAGAAAGCTTTGTTCATCAACATTCTTAGACTTATGTCTGGTTAAAGCTGGAGTATCAACATGACCAATTATCTGATTCTTTGGATGATCTTTATGGATCCTGAGAGTGGGGGTTGGACTAACTTGAATTGTAGTCTCCATATTGCTTAGATTAGCATCCACTTCATTCAGTCTAGTTGCATGAGTTGAATCTCCAAAGAAATCTTCCACTCTGTTCTCAGATGAGACAGCATTAGATATAGATGGTGGATGTGAGTATCTTAATCCTCCTCTAGATTTGATAACAGTTGGAACAGGTGTACTAACAGTAGGAACTGTAGTTTCCACTGTTAGTGTTGAAGGAGGCTCAGATGGATCAATAGTAAAGATATTTTTACTAGCAGTGGGAACATGTGTACTAACAGTGGGAACAACAGTTTCTACTGTTGGGGTTGAAGTGAGCTTAGATGACTCTTGGTGGGGATTGGTATTGTCCATTGCTTTCGAGATACATCAGTATCGCTGATAAATCCTATCTTAGCTCATTTTGAGATCACCTTTATTTCTGAAAATGCACCCTGTTCCTTGTCGAAACATCAAAGGAGCCATTTAAGAGCCTCATGAAACCAATTTGGAAGAGCAATGTATCTTAGAGAGGACACATTTTCCTTCAGAGCATCTTCTTTTGTACCTGAAATGTTAGTAGAAGATGTTCCTGCAACAACAACTGGTACATAGTTCATTGATTTGGTTAAAGAATCAATATCAAATAGCCAATTGGGACCAGTTCCTTTCTCAATGGGTTGATTCTCTAGGAAGTCCACATGCAGGTTCTCATCTATTTTCTTGGTTCTTTTGTTAAATACCCTAAATGCTTTACTATTCAGGGAGTATCCTACAAAGTAACCTTCATCTCCTTTAGCATCAAACTTGCCTAAGTGATCTAAGGTATTAAGGATCATGACATGACACCCAAATGGTCTTAAGAATCCTATAGCAGGAGATCTACCATTAAACAATTCATAAGGGGTCTTATGTTGGGACTTGTTAACTAAAACCCTGTTTTGAACATAACAAGCAGTGTTAACTGCTTCAGCCCAAAAAGTGACAGGAAGTTTAGCATCAGCTAACATGGTCCTTGCAGCTTCAATGAGAGTTCTATTTATCTTTCAAAAACAAAAAATTTTTTTTTAAAAAAAAACCATTTTTGCTGAGGGGTTCTAGCATTACTAAACTCTCTCTTAATACCTTTCCTAGAACAGAACTCGTCCATTTCTTTATTCCTAAACTCACCCCCATTATCACATCTGATAATTTTTACTTTAAGATCCTTTAGATTTTCTATCTCTGTTATAAAATTCCTAAGAATGCTACTTGTTTCATCCTTAGATTTTAGAAAGAAAGTCCAAGTCACACACCACATGAAATCATCAGTCAAAAACAAGCACGACCATTTATGATTAAGGCTACTGACAGAAGTAGGTCCAAACAAATCCATATGCAAAGTGTGAAGGGGCTTAGTAACAGAATTCACTAACTTAGTCTTACAAGAAGCCTTATGCTGCTTTCCTTTCAGACAAGCAACACAAGTATGGTTATTTTCAAAACTTTTAGAAGGCAAACCCTTAACCAGATTATTCCTAACCAGTTTATTCATGGTCTTAAAGTTCAGATGGCCTAATCTTCTATGCAACAACATACTTTCATCTTTAGAGGCCTTGTCAATCAGACAGGTTAAGTTCTTATGAGGGACAATATTTTTCAAGTCAATGGAATACATATTCTGTTGTCTAGGTGTCCTAAGCAACACATGAGTATCATCAACTAACTTAAAATCTTTCCCCAACGCAAGGCACTCAGAATCAATGAACAGAACACTAATTAATTTCAGCAGCAACATTAATCTTGAACCAGCAGTAGTAACTCTATAACCAGCAGTCTTAAGTCCTTCAACAGTCTTAAGTTAGTACTGGCAGTACTAACTTACTCTAGCAGTACTAACTGATTAATACTGGCAGTTGTAACTTGTGAGCAGTACTAAGTATGATAAGTTTAATTCCCAACAATCCTCCCCTAAACTTGTGATTTACCTTCAAATCATCAAGTTTCTTGAATTAAACTTTCTGTTTTGAGAGGATTCTTTCAAACACTTCATCTTCTTGATCTTTCAGCCTTCATGAATATCTTTTGAAGAAGTTCTTGAATTAAACCTTCTGCTCTGGAAATCCTCTGCCTTTCTTCTTTATCTTTTGTCTTTGCTGCACTCCTTCTGATGTACACTTAAGTTTCAGCAGCAATATCATCAACTTCTGCACCAACAGTAGTAATTTCTGCATCAAATTCTTGATCATGCTCATGCCTCCCCTGAGTCTGTGCATCCATCTGAACCAAAGTGATCTTCATCAATTTGAGCATTTTTCCTCCCCTGTTTGGAAGGATCCTCCAAATCATCTTCTTATGGGAACCCAAGCCATCACAGACTTGAATCTTCCTTGTGCATCAATGTAATCAAATCTTTTCAAAGTGATTGATGCATTGTTATATTTGGAGACATGATCTATTACTCTGTTCTTTGGCTTCCAAACCCAACATGCTGAAGCCTTAACAGCATTATGTACTGCTTTTGGCTTAGCAGCATTAATTGTTTTTCTCCCAGACCTCATCAAAATAGCTTGTGGAATCATATTTCTTTTTGGATTGGGGTGAGTTATTCTTGTTGAATAGTGATGATTCACCCTCTTTGAGTTGTTCCACACTGGTTTAACCTGTTTTTGATCATTAACATGTCTCTTGTGTTTACAGGTATACTGCAGGTGTTCAAAACTTCCACATACATAGCAGGCTTTCTTGATCATCACAAAGTCACTTCCTAGCTGTTGGGACTTCTGATTATTCCAGTTCCTTTGATTTCCCCTAGGCCTTTGTGACCTGTACATTTCTGCATACTTCACAGTTGGTTTCCTAGACTTTTCAGTATTATTAACTTTAGAGACACTAGGACAACCAGTTTCTTTTACAAACCTAATCATAGGTTTTGATACAACATTACCAACTGATCCTCCTTGTTCAGAGAAAGAGGCACTATTACTTTTCCATATTGCCTTCTGCTCATCACTTACATCTTTTGACACATCTATACTAGGTGTAGGCCTACTATAATCAGTATCAGTGTCATCAACAAATTCAGGCAAACCTGTCGAAGACAGATCATTCTTAGCAGGTGAATTGACTTGTGCAGGAGGAGGTGGTACAACACTATACTCATTAAGCCCCAGACCCGTCTTATCCTTAACAGATCTTTGAGTCCCTAAGAGACTGTCTAGATCGTTTGAAGCATTGCCAAATTTTTCTATTTTAAAATCTATGCTTTCTTTTTCTTTCTTTACCTCCTCAAGTTCATTCCTGAGATATTCAATTTTATGGATGGAAGACAAAAGACTTCAGGGGAATGACTTTTGATCAGTTAGAAGAAAAGTTTATTCCAGTTTGGGAAAGCATACAAGATTTTGTGCCTATGGATTCCAAGAAAGAAAGTGAAAGTCTCAAGAGGTCAGGAATCCTATTGGAGAAAGTCAAGGCAAAAAGGTTGAAGACAAGTGATGTTTCAGCTCAAGAACAACAAGAAAGTGATAATCAGGATGAGATTATCAATCTTCAACAATGGGCAGTGCTAGTTAGGGAAGAGACTTCAGTGAATATTACTCCTTCAGTTGTCAAGGTACCCATATGTGATTGGAAAATTTACAAGGACAAGCTAAGGGAGGTATACCAGATATTCAGAGTTGGACAAGCACCAAAGGTATATCCTTACTTTGAGTCTATGCTTAAGGATTTTGACAGAGATGACTTGGTGACACTATGGAAACTAGTCAAAGATAGGTTCAAGACAGAACTCCCAAAGAGTGACCTGGAAAAATGTCTGTTTTGGCCTTTAAAGGTCATGTTTGAACCTGTTGCCACTGATCTACTATGGCAGTTTGAAGCTCCTATTAAGAGTTGGAAGATGTACAAATCATGTAAAGTACACTGCTTGTCAATGGAAGGAATGATTATCTACATGCTTGATGATGTTGAGTATCCTTTTCAAAAGACTACACTTAAGAAGATGCTTGATCACAAGTGTGAAGTAAGTGAATTTAATGAAGATGTGATTCAGATGATCAACCTAATTAGAGGACAGCTCAAGAAGGAATAAGGGGTTTGAAGCATCCTCTCCAGGAAATCATTTTATTCTGGAAACTTGATATGAAGGTGAAGTATCAAGTTTAGGGGAGGATTGTTGGGAATAAAATGCTAAGGGATTCCCACTGTTAGTTGAATGGTTCCCACTGTTAGAAGAACTTCCCACTGTTAGTATATTTTCCCACTGCAAGGTTTCCACTGCTTGAAGACTTTCCACTGCAGCATGAAGATAAGATCTACACATAGTCAAATACGCGTTATTGTTATATATAGAATGTACTCTGATTATCCCTGTGATTTAGGAGATCTAGTTAGGTCTTATCATGTACAGGACCCTTTGTCTATAAAAGGAGTTCTTAGTTTAGAAAAAGATACACATCACTTACATAGATCCTCCATAGACTTTCTCATAGCTTTAAGGTTTTGTAAACCCTAGTACTTTTGAGTACTCGTATTATTCAATCAATAATATTAAGGCTTGTTGGTTATTCACTGTTCCATTCCATTACCATTGTTATTCTTCTTAAACACTAAAGGTTAGATTCCGCATAGCCTTTGGTGAAACACTTCAACAAAGTTTCTCACATTATTATCTTGTGATTACCAAGGTAATAATAACCTTATAACCTAAGGCAGTAGATCTAGAGTTTTGGGACTCAACAAGTGGTATCAGAGCTTGTTGAGAGACTTTGATCTAAGAAGCATAACATTCCAAACTTCTCAATCATAAACAGAAATGGATCCCTATGTTACATCCACTCCCAATTCCACAAAACTTCCAATCCTTGACACTGGTAAATTTGAACAATGGAAGTTTAGAATACAACAGTACCTATAACATGAACACTATGCTCTATGGGAAGTCATAGAGTTTGGTGACTCATATAGAGCTCCTGCACAAGATAAAAGTGTATCTGATGAAGCTACTCCATCATCAAGGAGCAAGGGAAGGACTGTGGCTGTAACGGCTGAAGACATGCAAAAGAGAAGAAATGATGTCAAGGCAAGAACTACTTTGCTGCTGGCTCTCCCTGATGAACATCAGTTGAGATTCAACAAGTATGAAACAGCCAAGGAATTATGAGAAGCAATACTAAGGACCTTTGGTGAAAATGAAGCCACCAAAAAGACAAAGAAGAATATGTTAAAGCAACAATATGGAAACTTCAAAGCTGAAGGATCAGAGACTCTAGAGCAAACTTTTAATAGATTGCAGGCTATTGTGAGTCAACTTGAGTTCTTAGATGTTCCAGTTGAACAAGAAGATCTGAACCAGAAGTTTTTGACAAGCCTTTCACCAGAATGGCTTATGCATACTATTGTTTGGAGAAACAGAAATGACCTAGACACAATGAGTCTGGATGATTTGTATAATCATCTCAAGGTCTATGAATCAGAGGTCCAGAAGAAGGGAGGATCAAGTTCTCAAAATATGGCCTTCATTTCTTCTTCAAATACCAACAGTGGAAAAAGTGAAGTTCCCACTGCTCAAAGTTTTTCCACTGCTAGTGGTCAAGTTACCACTGGTCCAGAGGTGTGGGTATGTCTATCAGGTGTTTTTTTACCTATTCTCAAACCCATCCCATACCACTACTTACACTCAAAAGTTTCATCAACACCAAATATCACAAGTGTGTATGTGTTAGTTACAGAAACAGAGGGTAAAAAGCACTAGCCAATTTTCTCAACCTACTTATGATCCAGAACCCGAATATGTAGTTAAAATGATGAACGGGATATCCTTCACAAGTGAGAAGGAAATTGGACACACCCTCACACCACAAATAACTGGCTCTTTATTGAACTTTTTTCTTTAATCTCATAAGTCTTTTTTTTAAGAAGATCTACAAACCCCCTACACAACTTCAATATAAACCTCATAACTTCACATCAAACCACCAGGGGCAGGAGGAACTAATGTTGACAATACTTTATGATTATAGCTAAGGAATCATCGGTTTATGACAGACAAGACTGAGGCAGTACAGAGTATTGATAATCAAAGGGTTGTTAATGTCTATAGAGCTAGGGATATTGTAAGGAAATTATGGATAGTGCAACATACTGGGAATCGAGTGTATAATTGCAAGGAATTTGGGACATATAGCAAACGCAATGTCAGAAACCAACGGGCACGGGATTCCGCTGATCATAAGCGAAAAGATGCTTTATGGTTAAACAAGAGGAAAGTGTGGATTCTGTTGAGGCAGAAATTCGTTTTAGTCGATAGGGAGGGAATGGTGCTGGATGACGAACCCAGAAGATAGGAACTTGGAATAAGCACATTACATTATAACATGGCACAGAATCAAGATGATCTCTCTAGATGTATGCTGACAATTCTGTGGGACCCCCCCATCTTTGATGCTGTGCCATTGAAAAGCGTTACACATCTCGTGAGGATGATTATAATGTTGTTTGCAAATGAGAGACAACATTCTGCAGCAGCCTGAATGTTAATGGACACGCATACTTGAGGGACTATCTAATGTGATAATAATATCACTTTAATTCTCATTAGTTTGAAGTAATTCTAGTAAAGAGGCTGACAAGGATGATCAACATGCTTCAAAAAGTACGTGAAATTTGGTTGCTTCTTTTATTTGAAACAATGGAAGTGTGTGTAAATGGTTTTTAACTGGTGCAAGTAAACAAAACAATAAAGCTTTAGAATCATCAAATGAAGCTTTAAAAGAAGCAAACACGTTGTTAAAAAGTGAGCTTACGAGGTATCAAGATACTGAATTTTTGAAAAATGCTCATGAAAAATGTGCAACAGCTTATGGTTTACTCGAAGAACAAAAAGTCAAATTAGAAAAATCTTTTAGTGCTTATACTAAGAAAATATTAAACTTGAATAAAAAGATTTCAGAAATGGAAAACAAGTAGTCTGCACATAAACAGACAATTTCCACAATTTCATTTCAAAAAGATGAACAAGAAAAGTTTTTCAAAACACGTGAAAATAAAGAAATTGAAAAGGCCATCAATTTCGAAAAATAAGTCAAAGTTTTGAATGACATTGTTTATAAAAGAGGTCAATCAGTTCAAACAATGATTATGCTTAAGCAGAATTATAAAACAAGTTTTGTCAAACTTGAGTACCTCAAGAAAGCTCAAAGTGTGAATCCACGTCTGTATGATATATGATGCTATAATGATAATCTTGCCTTAATGTTAGCTCTTGAATCTGACGAAATGATTCGTCTTGCCCAAGAATGTCGATCAAAATTAAGTGATTTAATCAAAACTTTGGATTACAAAAACTTAAATAACCTTTATGATTTGTTTGTTCATCAATGTGAAAAGTCAGCTGAACAAAAGTATTTTTCAAACAATTAAAAAGTTTATTATACACCTAAAAAGGATGTACGCGCAAACGAGGTTTTTATAAAAAAATGATTTTGTTAGAAAAACAAATGGACGAAAGACTTCCAATGTCTAAAAAATGTAAAAGTTGTGAACAATTTGATTTTATAAAACAAGATGTTCAGTCTTTTCATGATGGGCTCAGATATTGTTTCAAAATTATTAATGACAAATATTAAAACATTCCAGGCAGTCCACAAATGAAAACAGTAATTGAGCAGAAACTGCATCCAACTACAAAACATTTATCAACTGCTGTTTTTGATTTTTATAATGCTTTGAAACAAGAAATGGTTGAAGATTTGAAATATTTAAATCTCTTGAAAATGAAGTTGAATCTCTTTGATCTCAACTTGAGACTCAAATAACATAGTTTTCAAACGAAATTGATCGAGTTTTCAAGGAATATTACTATGCCGATCACATGAATGCTATACTTCGTGTGTATACTACTCTTGATGAACATTCGGATTTAGCATTTAATTACTTAGAGACATTAGAAAAACGTGAACGTCTTGAAAATGAGCTTTCACAAAGAACTGAAAATGTTAACAACAAATCCTTCATTGAATTGTCAAAAAGGTTTTCTGAACTTGAACAACACTCAATTAATCTTGAACTTCCTTTACAGCAAAGTCAGGAACAGATTAAACATGACAAAGTTTAGAAACAAAAAGAATCATCTTTATTTCGGGAACTTAATGACAAATTTTTTGAAATTCAAGATTTGAAAGATCAGTTACAAGACAAGAACATTGCAATAAGTAAGTTGACTCATTGATAAGATGAAAGGAAAATTTGTGGAAACTAAGTTTGAAAAATCATCGGTTATTCGACAACCGAATGCTTTTAAATGTCAAAAACAATCAATTTAAGGTAAACCGACTACTTTTTCAGATTCTCTTGAAAAGAAAGTTTTTTCAAAGTCAAGGTCGATTACCAGAAATAATTTGTTAAAGGATTTTTCAAAACCAGTCACTACATAGATTTTACCTCAGAATGTGAACCCAGTTCAAAAGAACACAAATGTCATTGCACCAGGAATGTACAAAGTGCACACAAGGCCACTATAGGAGTAATTCCCATTACTAGTGTTAGCAGACCACAACTTAAGAGCAATCGATTGGAAGATAGTCTTGCATAACAATCGTCAAGAAAAGAAGCAGAAAGTAGAAGACCACTGTAGGATTTTTAAGTTTTCTAATAATAAAATGTCTATAACTGCGTGTAATGACAGTTTGAATGTTAAGACCTCGAATGTTAATTTTGTTTGTGTGACTTGTGGAAAATGTATGTTGAATGACAATCATGGTTTGTGTGTTATTCATTATATTAATGGCGTAAATTCTAGAACTAAGAAGCCAATTGCTGTGCCTATTAGTAATAGAAAACCCAAGCAAACAGTGAACTAATCTGTTGCAATACCCCTTAAGAAAACAATTGCTTCAGAATCCAATGTCAAGAAACACAGAAGCATATTTAGGAAGTTATACGAGCATGTTAGCAAGACATGTAGTTGGTGGTACACTAAGACTACACCGCCAGGATATAAATGGGAACCTAAGTCTAAATAAGGAAATATAAACACGAATGTTAGTATGGCTCTCGAAATTGAATCTAGAACTTTTAATATTTTGAAACCCAAGATTGTTAGGGGATCCACTTTGTCCAATACTCCGTTGTCTTCTAGTTCTTTTGCAGCTTGTAGAGATAATTCTATTCATCGTCGAATCTGTGTGCTCAAAGCACATGACAGGAAATCTCAAGCTTCTAAGTAATTTTGTGAAGAAATTTCTAGGAACGATGAAATTTGGAAATGATCAATTTGCACCGATTCTTGGATATGGAGACTTGGTTCAAGGAAACATCACTATTAAAAGGGTTTACTACGTCTAAGGACTGAATCACAATTTATTCTCGGTTGGTCAATTTTGTGATGCGGATTTAGAAGTTACTTTTCAGAAATCTACATGTTATGTTTATGATTTGAAAGGAAATGATCTACTCACAGACTCTTGTGGCACAGATCTTTATTCCATCAATCTTCAAGATACAACTTCTCCTAATCCAATTTGCTTAATGGCTAAAGCTTCATTGTCTCAAGCATGGTTATAGCATCGTCGTCTTTCCCATCTAAACTTTGATACTATCAACTTGCTCTCAAAGAATGATATTGTGATTGGTCTTCCAAAGTTAAAATTCATCAAAGATCATCTTTGTTCTTCTTGTGAGTTAGGGAAAGCTAAACGCAAGTCTTTCAAGACCAAAACTACCCCAAGCTCTAAAAGACGGTTACAACTTCTACACATGGACTTATGTGGTCCCATGAGAGTAGAAAGCATCAATGTTAAGCAATATGTGCGGGTAACAATTGATGAGTACTCGAGATATACATGTACTCACTTCTTGAGGTCCAAAGACGAAACTACAGAAGTTTTGATCGATTTCCTCAGAGAATTTCAAAGAGGACTTCATGCTCAAGTAAGAATTGTTCGAACTGACAAAGGCACATAAGTTTTGAATAAAACTCTTCATGAATACTTCTCTAAAGAAGGTATCGAACACCAAACGTTAGTTGCTCAAACACCTGAACAAAATAGATTTATCGAAAGACGGAACCGTACTCTTGTTGAGGCTGCCAGAACAATGCTAAGCGCCGCTAAAGTTCCTTTGTTCTTTTGGGCTGAAGTAATTGCAACAACATGTTTTACTCAAAATCGTTCACTTGTAATTCCTCGACATGAGAAAACACCTTATAACATCATCGATGGCCAAAAACCATCTACAAAATTCTTTCACATTTTTGGCTCTTTATGTTATATCGTCAGAGATGGTAAGAATCTTGGCAAGATGAAAGAAAAAGGTGATGCATGTATTTTTGTAGGGTATTCTACTCAGTCAAGAGCTTACAGAGTATATAACAAGAGAACAAGAGTGATAATTGAAACCATTCATGTTAACTTTGACGAATTGCCTAAGATGGCGTCAGATCACGTCAGTTCTGACCCTGCTCCACAATGTCCGACAACGGCACTTGAACATGGCAGTTTAAGTCCCGCTTCTCAAAGTTAAGTAAATGTTCCTTAAACAGCTAAGACAGTAACAATGTCACCTAATGATTTGGATATGTTGTTTAGTCTAATGTTCGATGAATATTTCACTAGAGTTACTACAGTTATGTCGAAGTCTTCCGTTGTTCCTACTGCTGATGCATCCGATAAACGTCAACAATCAAACACAACTCCATATACTTCAACAACCATCGCTACAGATTTTCTCCTTTGATTATTCAAACAACACCCGAACCTACAACTCAAGAACTGACTGTCACTACTACTGAGAACAATGATCAAGCATAAATTCAAGCAGAAGTTCACATAGAAAATGCGCACGTTGAGGAAGAGGAATTTATCAACATCTTTAGTACACCGGTACATGAAGAGGGAGAGTCATCCTCTCGCCATGTTGATCCGTCAAACATGCATACATTCTACCAAAGACACCCTTCTAAATATCATTAGCCAAGAGATCATCCTTTAGAACACGTCATTAAAAATCCTTCACAACCAGTTAGAACAAGACGACAACTAGAAACAGATGGCGAGATGTATATGTTTGCACTCACCGTGAGTCGCAAAAAACCAAAGAACTTCAAAGAGGTCATGGCTGATCATGCATGGATAGAAGCGATGCAGGAAGAACTTTAGCAGTTTGAACGACTAGGAGTCTGGGAATTAGCCGATAGACCATTATGAAAAAATGTCATCAACATGAAATGGCTCAACAAACATTATAAAGAGAATACTGTAATCTGTAACAAAGCTCATCTTTTAGCTAAAGGATACAGTTAAAAAAAGGAATTGATTTTGAAGAGTTATTTGCTTTAGTTGCTCGGTTGGAAGCAGTCAGGCTATTCATTATATATGCTGCACACAAGTCATTTCCTGTCTACCAGATGGACGGCAAGACAATTTTTCTTAATGGACCTCTAAAGGAAGAAATGTACGTCAATCAGCCAGACAGATTCGTAGATCCACACCATCGTGACAAAGTCTACCAACTTAAGCAGGCATTGTATGGACTCAAGCAAGCTCCAAGAGCGTGGTACGATGAACTCTCTAACTTCTTGGTATCCAAAGGATTTTCAAAAGGTTCTATTGATCCAACTTTGTTCATTACTAAACACGGGGAAGACATATTGCTAGTGCAAATTTACATTGATGATATTATTTTTGGTTCTACAAACCTAAACTATTTAAAAAGTTTGAAATATTAATGCACAAAAAGTTTGAAATGTTTATGATGGGGGAGCTAAAATTCTTTCTAGGAATTCAGATTCACCAATCCCCACATGGTATCTTTATAAACCAAGCTAAGTATGCTCAAGAGATACTTAAAAAGCATGGTATGACCTCATGTGATAGCATTGGTACACCAATGGCTACTAAACCCCTAGATGCTGACTTATGTGGAACACCCATTGACTAAACAAACTATCATACCATAGTCGAGGCACTCATGTACTTAATAGCTAGTAGACCATATATTGTACATGTAACATGTTATTGTACTCGTTATCAAGCGAGACCATCTAAGAACACCTCAAGGAGGTTAAACGGATCTTTCAGTACCTTAAGAATACCATTCATATGGGACTCTGGTATTCGAAGGACACCGGTTTCGAACTAACTACTTTTTCAGATTTAGATCACGTGGGCTGTCTTGATACACGTAAAAGCACATCTGGTGGAATACAATTTCTAGGAGGTGATAAGCTAGTCAGCTGGTCATCTAACAAGCATGATTGCACTTCAATGTCTACAGCAAAAGCCGAGTATGTGTTTCTATCCGCGTGTTGTGCTCAAGTTCTCTGGATGAGAAACTCAGCTCATAGATTATGGCTTTCACTTTAACAAAATACCCATATATTGTGATTCAAAGACAACCATAGCCATATCGTGCAATCCAGTCCAGTATTATCGCACAAAGCACATTAATGTCAGATATCACTTTATCAAGAAACATGTTGAAAAGGGTATTGTAGAATTATTCTTTGTCAGAACTGAATACCAGTTAGCTGACCTATTTACTAAAGCTCTATTGGAAGATAGGTTTAAATATCTCATCAAATGACTCGGTATGAGATATTTGACTCCAGCAGAAGTAAAGACTCTGGCAAATGAATCTGCTTGATATATCAAACATCAGACTTGTATATAATTCTGAAAAATCAAATACAAAAATATAAAATCTAGAAAAACAAAATACAAAATCAAAACATCTCAAAAATACCAAAAAGAATATTCTCGACATGTCTCTTGGAATCGATAATATTTACGTACCTAGAAATATCGATTAACATTAACACGGGTTGTAAATGAAGTTCGAGCAAGAGTTCAAACGCTTTAAAACATGTCATTTCTAATTTTCTCATATGGCTTACATCTACTTCAGACTGTAACCGGGACCTGAATGTCATACTGAAGTTTACATTTCACTGCGCTTACTCTAAAAATAGAAGAGAAGTCTTCTATCATGTGATTTTCAAAATTGTTGAACACAAATTTTGAAATAGAACTGTAAATGTCATAATCTTACGTTAATACAATTTGTGGTATCTTATTAATATCTGGAATATTATTTGTGGTATCTTTAAAATTGTGTGTTCAACACTCTCTTTTTCAGATAATTTCTCAAAATTGTGGTACTAAAAATGTCATTTTATGTGGATCAATTTTTGAGGGTGAGTCTTTCAAAAACCAAAGCTTTTAATGTATTTTGGGTACATCTCATAAACGTTAATTTTATGTATCCAAAAACATTCAGTGATATTAAAATATGGTATTTTAATGTCAAATCACAATATACACTGTTCACCAAGACATCTAACTTCATCTTCAACATATTTGTGGTGTCATATCATTTTTCCTTGTAATGTCAAATTTTCAATTCTATGGTATCTTACATATATTGTTGAAGGGGAGCATTCATAAAAAGTTCAATAATTCATGCAAATTTGTGGTAATATTTTTCTCCCCATGAAACTTTTTATGTCTCAAATTTTAATCAATTGGTATTTCAAATACTAAGAGATTTAATATTCAAATACGCAGAGAAAATATGATTAAAATGTAATCTAGAAGAATGTGATCTTTAAGACTCTAAGTGCACAACTTCTACCCACATGTGCGAAACAATTTCGAATCACGATGCACATGTGTAGGGGGAGTATTTCAAAAGAATGAAACTCTCAAAGTGTTAAAAAAGTCTTGATTTATATCAACCACTTTGATTGATTTTTAATGGTTTTATGGTTTTGATCGCTATACCCAACAACCAATTAACTCACGACGTCAATGAAGTCATAAGGTGGTTATGGTTAGGTATAAGTCTTATGATCTGACCATAACCAGAGGGATCTACCCATGAAAATTCCATAGTCAGATTAGCAGTCCTTAGGTATGATTGGAGATGAATGAGAATAATAGAAAAATGTAGACTAAGGCATGAGTTATCACTGGAACAATCACAACATGGTGGTAGTGATGACGTCTTGGTAAACATTGGAGTGGTTGAAGAATGAAAAAGAAATGTATGGATAAAGGGTGAAAAGAAAGAAGCCCTCCACACAACTTAGGAAAAACCGAGTCAATACATAATCTATCAAAATCATATAGATGATTGTTGGTATTGAAGAAAGCCGTCATGGACCCAGTGATGCAATGCACAACCCTTCCTAGCCATTCGAGTTTCTCTCAAAAGAGACTTGTCTCATTTGTCACGGAGATACACACGTTATCTATTGACTTCTCACTCCGAGATTGTTGATATTGAATAGGTGGCAGTCAGCTCTAGCCTCCAATTACTAAAACCAAAGTGCATAAATCGAGTCTAGAGCCAAGAAGAGATCAAGTTATAAATCTCATTAGGACACAACACCAAATACAATTTTTGAACACCAATAAGTTCACAAGTTGTAACAAGATTCCTACGCATTATCCTTGAGATTTTGCCAGAACATTCAGAGTGATACTCTTTAGTATTCACAGTGACGAATGGGAATCCTTCCAATGTCATCATCAAACAGCACTGCAATAGGTGACTTTCAAGATTCTATATGAATCAAGCTTGTGCTAATTGGATATCGATTTGGTCTAGTAAATGAATTGACGACTTAATCAGAAAGATAGTAACCATCTGATTTACCCTTATCGTGTTGTCTGCTTTGAGACATTCCAATAATAAGAACATGCAAGCATGATGAATCTAATACATCTGTGTTAGAAGATTTTATGCTTTAAGTTGGAAACCCTATCAAGGAGGTTCTTCCAAATTAAACCTACCTGATCAAATATTGGTCTCACGGAACCAGAGGTTATTGCAACCGAATCTCGATGAATGACAAAGCCATATTCGTCCATATCTGCTGTTTATTACTAACATTAAAATGCAGGTACAAACGTCGATGTTGCAGCCTCATTCCATCTAAATCAAATTCATTACCACATGCTCATGCTCAAGATTTTAAGGTTAAATATTCAGCATCATGATTGTTGCTGCTAAACAAGAATGTTATTGGTCAGAATGCTCAAATAAATGTCATCATATTCTTTTGCAACTCTGATAATCACAAACTTCCTCAATGTCATCAAAGTTCTTCAAAGTCAATCAAGATAGGGGAGATTGTTA